>JAQIXD010000557.1:0-24480 GCA_034699985.1 Minunthozetes semirufus
AAAAAAAACAAAACCAAAAGAATTTCTAAAAATAACCCAAATCTTGAGATTTAAGTGAAATTCAATTCTCTTTTCGCCAACTTTTCTGAGTTATTCCCAGAGCTCAGCCCTAAATGGACTTGAAATGACTGTTATCTTGCTGAATTTAGCTCCAAAATGCAATTTCATTTCTCCCAAATGATTGACCAAATTTGAAATTTAAAAACTGAAATTGAAATTCAAAGTAAACGATACTTTCTTTGCCTCAATTTGTGACAGATTTGAGTTTAATATTGTTTTTTAGTAAATGTATGCAAAGGGTTGTCATATATGCCAAACGAAACACACATTTGTCTTATATTTTTTTGAACACAAATCGATGACTAAACATAACGTATATTAAAACCGATACAAACCAGTGATGCAAATGAGTGCTGAGCGCCGACAGAGTGTCACCATTTGAACGGCTATTTATCACTCAAAATCATAAATCAATTTTTCAAAACATTTTTATAGAGAATTTGCGAAATATATGTGAAAAACCCATTCCTTCCCAGACTTTATGCAAACATTTGTTTCGCAAATCATTTGTTTTACTTATGTTCCAGACTTTGGAGTTATTTAGTTGTTTTAAAAGCTCATAATTTACTGTTCTTTAGCTATGGTTATACTCACCCATAATGGAAATCAAATGCCAGTTCTGTTTTAATGTTTGTTTTATTGAATTAAAAGGAGAAATGCTTTCAGTCTTTCAGACTATTATCTGCAAATTGCTTTTGAATTCAAGAATTTTATATAAATTTGAGGACATTTTGGACCAAAAGTTTAATTAAATTTGCATTTCATTCGAAACTCTTTTGTTATTTTCGTTTCATAATTAGATAATAAAAAATTTTCATTACTTCTTCTGATGTTTTAATTCAATTGAAAACAAATTTAATTCACTTTCAAAGGAAACATTCAAATAAAAAACATTTCGTTTTTTTTTTTTGGAGAAAATATAATATTTTATTTCAAAGAAAAAAGTCTATGAATTTGTTTAACAAAACCAAAATTATTAGTCTTATCTCAGAAGCGATCCAAAGTTATTTTGTAAGAATCTATTCCAAGGCTATTCATGAGAGTGTGATCACGTTTACAACAAAATCTGGTTATCACCAACATTATATTCATTAGAAAAACAATTATTATCTCCAAACATAAAGTAAGATATTATTCTAAAAGTTTCATCAATAGATATATTGAAAAACATGAATTCTTGCCAAGGTACACATTCAAACTCTCTAATAATCTAGGTAATTCATGAAAAACTGGTCACTCTGCTCAGGAAAGGAAGAAAAAGCTCAAAACAGTTTTGGTTCCGTTCGTCTACTTTTGCTCTGATTCTTCCGACATATGATTTATCTCTTCATTATTTATGTGGTCATAGATTTCAATTGAATAAATGATTAGATAATGATTCGGATCACTTATGTTTAGCATTTTAATCAAACAGGGAATGAATTACTGAAAAGTTTCAGCTTTTAAAGTAAACAATTTGATCCAAAATCAAAGACATAATCATTAATCTTAATCTTTGCCGATAATAGCCATCAATTATATTAAATATTTTATTGAAGAAAAGGGACACTTATTACTAAATTGAAGAACTCTTAGTCTGATTTATATTCTTCTGCTCTGACTGATTGGTCACTTATCTCTTGTCTCTAATTGCATGTGAAAGCTTATAACAGTCGTTCCCCTAATTATTCACAATAATAATGAAAACTAAAATTCATTTGACATAAGAATCGGATAATTCGAGGGAACAGTTGTATAATGAGTTGATTTGAGGCAAATTCAGTCTTTATTTGTATTAAAATTATCCTCAAATAAATAATTAGAGTTATGTAAGAGTAGAGGACAGACATCATAACGAGAATAATAAATGTATTGTTTTTTATTTAAATACTAATTATATATCGTTTTGTTTAAACAGAATATTCAAAGCGATTCAGTGAAGTGCTGTTGGATTTGCGTTCCCTGTCGTGAAAATCAATATTTAAGAGATGAGTATACCTGTCAGGCGTGTCCTCTGGGTTGGTGGCCAAACGACAATCTCACGGGTAATTAATCACAGCATTCATTAGACACTTATCTCAATCGTTGATGTCCACGATGTCCAAGATCATTAACTCCAAGAGTGCTCTTCAAATGGAGAGTAACTCATCTAACCTTTAAGGAAGAGTTAGAATTTGTCGGTTTATGAACAACTTGAACAAGAAAAAAGTTCCGCATAATTTTAAAAGTGACCATTTCTTGTCACTATCTTTGCTCATCACTGCAACCATTAATAAGTTATAGTTTTGGACTCTTATTAAATGATTTAATCGATTAGAAGTCGAGAAAAATAGAGACATTAATTTGCAATATTAGTATTACTGCAGAAATTATTGAAAAACAAAAACACTTTTTCGACAATAATTGACAATTAATTTGTAGTCAAAAGAATTATATCGACTCTTATATCATAAATCGTGGAAATAACGAGCAGTCCGTCCCTTATTTTTCTAGGAATTCCAACGGATAGCATATTATTTATCTGTTTCTGTGTTTTTGATTTTTGTCATTACGTCCTAACAATTGTTGTAATGAAAGTCCAATTATTCTGCGTTTAGGTTGTAATCAGATCCCTATCGAATATCTTCAGTGGAACGAAACGACATCACTGGTGGCGATGGGTATCGCATGTCTCGGCTTTATTATGACATTCTTCGCGATGGTTGTCTTCATCCGACATAACGACACTCCAATTGTGAAGGCGTCCACTCGAGAGCTGTCATATGTGATAATGATTGGAATGTTCTTATGTCACGGAACTACCTTCATATTGGTGGCCAAACCCAGTAAAACCACGTGCTATATATCACGAGTCCTGCCCGGACTCAGTTTTGCCATAATGTACGCGGCTTTGGTCACCAAAACCAACCGAATCGCCCGAATACTCGCCGGATCTAAGAAGCGAATCATCACCAAAAAGCCCCGATTCATGTCCGGAACGGCACAAGTAGTCATCACTTTTCTATTGATTACTATTGAGTGCGGAATCATCGCTGTTATGCTGGTTAGAGAACCGGCAGATAAAATGCATTTCTACCCGACTCTGGATACGGCACAGCTTATCTGCAATACAACGCCTTTAGGTATTCATCGCTTTCAAATATTGAAAATCGCAATTCAATGAAAGACTGCATTCCCCATCCCTTCCCCTGCTCTTCATCTTCCATTCAATTTTTGAAAAGACTTCTAATACAAGACATCGAATATAAGACATGTCTTTTCGAAAATTGAATTCCTTTGAAATAAGTCTTTTAATCGACTAATGATTGCTTGAATTGCACTCAAAATAATGGATTTCTTAACAAAACCTGATTTTCAAAGCCGTTGAATGATATTAAAAGTGTTGTTAAGACATAAACACGGATTTAATTTTAATTATCTCTCCACTAATGGCGCAAAATATTCAACTAATCCTTTGCCAGTCATTATACAACTCAGACCTCAATTAAAGCAATGCTTTTCTCAAAATATAATTTGATTCGAGGAATAACTTAAAGCAATAGATTAGATGAGTAAAGGCTTTGGATGTTTCAGAGATAGTAAGTCATTCCTCGAGTTAAGTGATCCTCTAATTAAGTCTATGTTTGTTCGGTTGGGTCCAGACATTCATCATGTCTTTGAAATCAGAGCATAAAAGCCTAACCTATTAACTAATGTATTGAATATGTCTTTCGGTTTTTGCAATACTAAACCAAATGTCAGATCAAAAGATAGTATCGATAATAATAAGCAGAAAAAAGGGATACCATTAACAGACAATTTATAGCTAATCACCAAATGAACTGGACATCTGTCATCTGTTACAATAATAGCAAAGAAAATATCCTTTATTTATATCCAGGACAAACTGAATAATGTATGAGAAGCACTAGTGATAGCACTCAGCACAAGTAATTGTCTATTGATTAAACCATCGCTTCTACTACTTCTGTATTACTATTACTATTATATCGAATCATATGATAGGATATGATATGAAAGGCATCTGTTTTTTGACTGACATATTGTTTTGTTTATCTTTGGGTCCAATCAATGAATTCCTTATACTTTTGGTCTAATCCCAGAAATATTGAACAGTCATTCCCTTTGAGAGCAAAACCTAATTAATTGTCATTTGATTTGGTCTCTCAATAGGCATAACAGCGCCGTTAGGTTTCGACTTCTTCCTGATCGCGATGTGCACCGTCTACGCGGTTAAGACACGGAATGTGCCGGAAAACTTCAACGAAGCCAAGTTCATAGGCTTCACAATGTATACAACACTAGTGATATGGATTGCATTCGTTCCCATATATTTCAATTCCAACGCCAAAGTGATAACTCTCTGTCTGTGCATAAGTTTCAGTGCAATCGTGGCTTTAGTTTTGTTATTCTTCCCAAAGATTTATATAATGCTATTCAAACCGGAGAAAAACAATCGCAGCTACTTTACTACCGCCAAGAATGTGCGCTGTCATATCGGCTATGTGCCCACTATGGGCGTATCGAGGCACTCATCCCACTCGACATCCGAGTTCAGTATGGAATCTCCCCGGTATGTCACCACCAAAAAGGCCTTTTTTATTTCGTTTTCACTTTAATATGGTTTCACTTAATGTTGGAATTCTTTTCATATCTCGACTTCAAAGTTGAGTTTTATTACAGAATTCAGTGAAAAATAAAATTTTTATTCATTGAGTGATGGCTTTCATAGAATTTTTTTTATGTAAAGCCTATAGAAAAACTTTCCTTAATTTTTTTATGCCGGATCATTGATATATAATCCAACCATTAATGAATCTGAAATTTGCTCAAGTAATTCAAGAGTTTAACCTAGATTATTTTCTTTCATAGAAAACATGATTGAATTCAATGGAAAATTTTAATTAACTGAAACTAAAGCCCTCTCCTACTTTAGGCAAATTGAGCAAGCACAATTCTAAAATTCAATCAATCACAGTCACAGTCACAGAGTGCTCTGGAAGTAATCCTAGTACTTTATTCAAATTACTTCTTAGCATTAATTTGTTTTTAGTTTTTCATTACTCATCTCAAGAACTAAATGCAAATTTCAATCAATAAATTCATATCTAAAATATAATTTATTTTCTTATATAAGAGATAAATATATTTTAGTATTTCCTCCCAATTATAATAAGCACTGAATATAAATATTCCAATATTTGTGTCGAATTTGAATAATTTATATAATAATAAAAGAAGAGAACAAATATTTATCCAAAAACTTACTCTGATATCATATTTTTACTCATTTTTACCGCCGAAACGACTTTCAGTCAAATAAAAAGTTTGTGTAAATTATTTTTTCTTCACTCTTTATATCATATGTTTTACAGGGATGGGTAGTAAGTGAGTGGGAGTTCTCCGGAAATATAATATTGTTCTAAGAGTGGGTGTTTTGTTTACTGACTTCATTTTGAAAATCAGGATCAGTTTATCTATTACCCCCTCTGAGCATCCCTGACGTGATATAAGTTTTGCTAAAATACTAACTTTTTCGTTGAAAATACTTGAAAATAACGACTCAGAAGAAGAGAGAAAATTAAGTTAAAGCCATTTATAGTGTTTATTCTGTTCACTCGATTGAACTCTTTTTTTCTTATTTCACTCATTTTTGTGTTGGATTTATAGCACTGAAACAAAATTTGATAATTACGTTCAAGACTCAAATGCCTCTTTTATGATATGCCCTCATTTAGATTTTTATTGCTATTCTTAATTGCTATATTGAATCAAATTCTGAGAGCTCTGGAATAAACTAAGTTGATTAAAAATTAATCAAAACCATTTTTCAGCTAATCTAATAAGAAATCTCTTAACTCAATTAACTCGAACACGTTTTAAAAATGATGAGGGTTTTAAACCAAGAAGATATAAATCTCACATAACACCTTAGAAATCTTATCTTTCAACTTTATTCCAGATTTCTTTTGGTTGAAACAAAATTATTTTCATATTTTTATCTAAAATTCTCTTAAATTTGTTTTTCTTTATTGAAATTTATTCAGAATTATTCAGAACTTGATTCTACGAACTTTAAGTTCATGGAAAAACTTAAAAGGTATCTAAAAATACATGTCTGGACCTAATATTATTGTAATTCTGTTGTCTGAGTGCAATGTCTGTGCTGTCTATCAGGCTGTGCTCCGCAAACAGACGTGTATTAAATAATGGAATAGAAATCGATGTCTGAAAATGTTTCGTATTAATAGAGTTGGGAATAAACGACACGTATTTCCCAATCATTGTATTATTGGCTGTATTTTGAGTTTTCATTTCATTAAATATTAAATGGATTTCAGAATAATTTCAAAAACCAATCAAACGTTGAAAAATGGTCTATAATTTTGAGTGAAAGTAATCCAAAAATATTCAGTAAATTAAGTTTAAAACTGAATGAGGATTGAGTTTTGAGATGAAATCCCAAACCAATTATTTATCGTTAATATATATTTAGTAAAAGTTTTGTGAACTCAGTCTTTTTGAATCACCAGTGAATTGGGAAATACTGATAGAAATGTAATGTAAAACAATGGCATTCCTGAGCTGCCAGTGCTTGTGAAGGCTGTGCTCCGCACAGAATATCGAATTAATTCTGAAAAATTCTCTTCGCTTTTAATTTATTGTTTTTGTTGCAAAACTGAGATTTACTTTCTTCTGCTGTCTCCTCGTCTGATGGCATCTCAATGATAAGGAATGGTAGGCAATGGCTTTGCTTCTCATATGAAAGGGTACTACCAGTAAAACACATCTGGGAAATCAGTTCAACGTTTTATTCCTCCCCAAAGACGGACACAAATATTCTAATCAAAGATTATATGCGTTTAGAAGACCCACTGAATCACTAGATTTTGCTCATCTTTTCATCTGAAAGCCACCGCTGAAGAATGGGCTCAAGAATAGGCTTTAAATTTATTTATTTGCCATTAAACTGATTCCGATGCCAACCATTATCTAAGACTTTGTATAAAAGTTTTAACACTTTCTTCACAAACGAGAAAATACTGTCTGAAAATCGCTTCTCATATGAGAACTGAATTTAAGTGAAATTTACGATTTTATTCACTTTTTCTTCTTTAAGTCTTTGACTGTCTTTCCCTTAAATTCTGGTTTTCCTTCAGTTTCTTATATACCCTGAAAAATAGTCTTTGAAATACTCAACGAAAATGGGTTTATATATACATAAAGATTATAATAAATAGAATATCTTTTAATATATGAAATAAAATACAATTATTTGATTCTTGGCTTTCGATAGTCAGCAAAAAATTTAAATACATTTCTTCGCGTAAAGTCTTTTGCAAATCATTTTTAAAGATTACAATACTTTAGGGATTTTTTTAGTGGAAAGGAGTGAATTGGATTTCCTATATTTCAGGCATTTAATAAAAAATGACGGAATATATTCTTGGTTTCAATTTATCTATTTTTGTGGCTTTTCTTTTCAATTTGAATATCATTTTGAAGGAATTTTTCAGAATTTTTAGTGCATTTCCACTCATTTTCCGATCAAAACTCTTCAAAAAACAATTATTCCCAGACTTTCATCCGAGTCTTTTGAAGAATAGTTATTCATAAAATTGAATTTTCTCTATTCATCTGCTCCTTCATCCGGAAATCTATTTATTCTGTGCCCAAAACATGAATATCTTGGAATAACAATATTCTGGAAGCTATTATAGATATGAAAATAGGGCGTCCCCGGTCTGTATTACATAACAGGCCTCAATTATGGCGAATATGATTGCAAGACAAGTGAAATAGCATTTCATGACTGACCATAACACAAGAGTCAGCACTTATGTCAACCAAATGTCGTCCAAAACAACACTATTTCTAATAACTTTGTGCTCTGTTTTCAACATTTTTTGGGAACTGTTTTGAAGACATAAATCAGAGATTAATCGCAAAGAGTTTTGTAGTGAAACTCAAACATTTCATTTCATAATAGCTTTCGGTCTAAAACTGCGCCCAATATTGAAATCATTATTTTCGTCAATAAAGTTGAGTCCATTTCCCGAAACGATAAACAAAAGAGTCATAAAGTGATGTTAGCGCCAGTCCTTTGAATATTATTCACAACCCATGGATGACCAGAGGGGGTATTTTTAGATTAAACTGGTGTTATATTTCAACTAAAATTAATTGGTTTCAAATTAAAGTTATTTCAACTCCCATTTAATACTTCGGGTCATTAACATGGTTTCACCCCAAGTTTTGTCTTTAAACTGACCATCCCTGCACTTCTCTGATTCGCTTCAAAAGAGGAAGAGAAATCAACTTTTTGAAATGGTCTCAGAGGGAACAGGCAGGAGCTTTACAAAGTTAACGGATTGAAAAATCTTCTCATCCCTGAAGAATAATAGATATGACCAAAACAGGACTGACATCAACGGTCATATCACAAGTGGTATTACAGACTTTATTCTTATTCAGTTGAGTATTGTTTTGTATTCGAGGAGTAAAGCCTTTAGACATCATTTTCAACGAATTATTACACAGGGAGTGAAGAGTAATAAGGAGTGCCATAGTTTGCACAGTTCTTCACCAAATCTCCAATTTTTGCTTTTCAACATCATTTGACTCACATTATTTGATCCATGTCTTTGTCTGATATTTTTTCGGTCAAACACATTGAGAATAATATCAGAGATGGACAGAGAGGGCAACACATTTTGAAATGACAATTTTCCAAGATTGTGAGTCATGCTAGGTCAGCTATGTCAACTAATCCAATTTTAATGATATTTCCGAGTTATCCGAATACTTTTGGGTATCTCTCCATAGAAATAATGGTCGAAAATTGACTAAAAAAATCTGTTTCTCTAATAAATGTATGAAAATGTATCTGAAATAGAGTTTCATACTTTTGATCCCAATTTTCACGAATTTTATTTGCGACAAAAGAAAAAAAAATACTTTACTTTCTTATCAGTAGTTTTCACGGATTGAATCTATCACATTCTGTTTGATATTTCTGAGCCAAAAGAGTATTATTATTATTATTATTATTTGATTTTTGATCGCAAATACTTGATATGAATTCTGCAATATTTTCTGATTCTCTTTGTGTGAAATGATTTTCAATTTAGAGTAACTCCTTTTGGCCACTATTTTAAACTTGTTAAATACAAATCACGTACTTTTGGTGTAAAGACTTTTCATTTCAATTATAATTTATTTTTATTTCCAATTTTTTCTCTTATTTTTATTGAACTCTAAATATAAAGTGAATTTCAAAACGAAATGATTCGCAGAAAATTCAATTTGAAAATCGATTTTTGAAAATTGTATCACTTTTTTGCTTAATACCAATTCTTATCACATCCAAGATATTTAATATTTAATTGAAATTCTGAGTACTGGGTGAAATTCCACATTCAATTACGTGATTTATTTTAAAAAATCAATTTATTTTCAAAATTAATTTCATTGAAGTTTTTTGGAGCAAAGAATTGATAATTAATTTTCTTGAAAATCATTTTCATTGATATAATCGCTTTGTTTGAGAGTAATCCCGGGTTTTTATAATTGAATTCCCTCATTCTGTGCGTATAAATGGTTTGATTAATTCATTTGCATCTATTAAACAGTAATTGTAAGTCAAATACATTTGTCTTCAATTCTGTTCAGTTCTTGGATTGGATTTCTTTCAGGAAAGGAAAGAGATATCAAAAAATGTCATAAACACAATATTTCATAGTTTTTTCTGCAAGATTGTTCTCACAAAACAACTCAATCACTATTCATCCTCGTTATTCTAATAGACGTGACCTCTCTTTTTATCCAATGATGCTCAAAGCGCAGGGAGTTTAATAAAATGATTTAAATTAGGGGTTTGTGACAAAAGACCAACGTCCAACGTCCAACCATCCAACGTCCAACCATCCAATTTTAGGTTAGGTGAAGTTAGTTTTGGTTAGGTTAAGTTATATTGGGTTAGGTTAAATTAGTTTATGTTAAGTTGTGCTAGTAATTGTTAGGTTGAGTTAGTAATGGTTAGGTTAAAAGTGTTAGGTTAGGTTAAGTAATTTTGGGTTAGGTTAGGAGAGATTAAGATATATTTTGATCATCATATTTTTATTTTTATTGACTTAACCTAACCATTACTAACCTAACCCAAACTAAACTAACTTAACCTAACCCAATATAACTTAACCTAACCAAAAACAACCTAATCAAAACTAACTTCACCTAACCTAAAATTGGATGGTTGGACGTTGGATGGTTGGACGTTGGACGTTGGTCTTTTGTCACAAACCCTTAAATTAGAAAGATCATTTTAAATAAAAAGAATCAATATATTGAATATATTATTCTGTATTTACTCAATTTACTCTTCTAACCCATTATTGTTACTTTCAATAATAGTTATGTTTATTTGAGCTGAAAAATCAGGGGGTATTTTAAATGTGTGGCCATCACTGGTCTGATTCTCTTTAACAATGAATAATATTCTCTATTATCTGATGTCTGTACAGAAAGTCTTTGTTTTACTTCTCTTCTCATTGTTTTGGAAAACTTATGAACAGAACTTTCTATAAGAAGTTTAACTGATTTTATGCACAAAAACAAAATCACATTTACTTTGAATGTTATGTTTGACTTACGATTCGATAATTTCTTCTTTTATATCCCTTCGCATAAGTCTACACAAATTTAGATAAAAAGTTAATCATGCAAATTTTATTTCTTTTCATGCGAAACGCAAGGGAATGTCACAAAAACAAAAAGGTGACGCCCATGAGTACCATCTCTGAATAATTTGCACAAATTATTCATTTGTTTGCCGTTAATTATTTCAGCACTATTTAATTGATTTCCTGGTTATTCTTTAGATAAAATATATCCTGATATCCTTATTAATCATCAAAATCAGTTTTATTTCAATTAATTTGATCTTTGATTCCCTTAATTAATAAGTTTTTGCGTTTCTTTAAATAATTTATGAGAAAGTAGTCTATAATAATGGGAAAAATGCAGAGAATTATTATATTCTTATTTAATATTAGTCTTAATATCTAAAGTATTGCTAACACGGGATCCGTTGGGACACAACTCGTGATACACAATATTTTAGGCGAAGAAAAGCCAGAGAGTGATGTAATACAGATATTAACTAAGTTTTAGTTTAAGCCAACAAAAGCCATAAGAAAAACATAATTCCGTTTCCAAAGAAATGCTCGAAATCTGGGAACAACTGACAATTGAAGTGAAAGTTTTTATTCTTCTTCTTTGATAACCTTTACTTAACTCTCTATCGAAGACTAAAATAAGATTTATATCTTAGAGAAAGTTATTCAGAGATTTATTTATAAAAATACTTAACTTCTTTCTCTTCAGGAAATTTCATTTCAAGTATTTTAACACTTTTTGTTGGCTTTAAGTTTTGATCCGAAAATTCATCAAAAATATCACAATTAATGAAACAATTTCGGTGAATAATGTCGCGAATAATCCTAAAATTCTAGTTAATCAAAGAAATTTCAGGATAACCTAGCTTTATGTTCATTATAATTACGTAGTATTAATATAAATATTAATTAATATTGTAATTAATCCAATAATAGTTTGCTTGCAATGAAACAGTGGACAACATTTTATTAACGCTAATTACATTTGATTGATAGATGCAATTAATCTGCGATTTCTTTCCAAGAAAAGTACTTTAATCACTTTTCTGAAACATTAGAGTCTATAAAAGCTCTTCTGAAGAATGCCATTATTTTAATCATTTTTCTGCTCATAATTGTTAACCAAAGAGTCTTTAAAACTGAATTATAGCCCAAAATTGTTTCCCATATTTGACACTCTATTGATGTCTGCCTTTTGACTAAAATGTCATAAAAATGGTTCAAATGATATCATAATAATAATTCATATGAAAAATCATGTAATATATCGTATAATATATATGTATTGATTGAAATATCTAAAGAACCGGCGCTAAGACTGCTATACATCTCCATCTCTAATAGATTTATGGATGAAATGATTGATGACTTTTAGCTCTTCTCACGTAAATAAATAGTCGTGCCTTTTATGGACTGCAAATATGAATGGCTTTCCTACCGATGGCCACTGTGTTGGCCTACACTTGAAAAATCGATGACCAAATACACAGGAATTTTACAAAAAAGTAAATTCAATACAATATTAGAGTTCCGTTTAGATGTGAAGACAATTTATCTAATGGTCGGACACACAGACAAAGCAAGAGAAGCACTTCATTAACTAAAAAGCGAATTACATATAATAGTAGTTCCCCTCTCACTCTTTGCCAGTGTCTTCAGCTCCAGAGTCTATCAGTTTCTTTGTGCCGACAATAATATAAATCTTAACTATTTTGTGACGAATTGTTACGACAAGAATCTTAGGTTCTGGCGTTTATGCTGTGCGCCGAGAAAGACACGATATATGAGCCAACACTCATTGAGCACTGGTATCAATTGATCACATGAAACATCTTCACTATTGGTTCACTTTTTTTTAATCAACTCATATAACATATGCCTCCCATTGTCTGTTATCTATAGTTTCCGATGAAAGTGAAGGCAAAAAAGTCTTGTCTTTTCATTCCTCGGGAAGTCTTTCATTCCATTGCAACCAATTTGAAGATAAACTCTTAATTAGACACAAGAAATGATTAAAAGTATTCAAATCTACTTCTTATCGAAGATTTGATTCATTTCCTCATTTATATCGATATCGACTTACATTGTCTGAGATGTCGGACAGAATAATAACTTTTGACAGAATATTCTGTCCCCTATTCTGAGAGCAAAAAATGGGTTAATTCATTTGTTTATCATTAGCGGACATTTGGACTATGATTTATATGCTGTCCTGTCGTCGGGTCAGCGAATAATAAATATATTAGTTTAATGTGAATACGAGTCCAATCTTATGATCTTAATGTCGGCCCTTATTGGCCGCAAACATCTAATTTGGAGAGTCGTTTGTGGCTCATATCAAATGGACAGCCTATTCATCAAATAATTTAATGCTAATAAAGTTGTATCATATCTTGAATATCATATCAACCCATAAGTTGCGGACATAACTGAATTTCAAAGTGAAATTAGATCTCAGGCCACAGACCAGACCTCAATTCACATCCAAGACCTGAAGGACTGTATTCCGGATCATATTTTAGTCAAAATAAACGAAATTAATTCATATGAAAGCCATTCAATTAAATACTGTTTTTTGATTGATTCGTGACATTAAACCCAAACACACAACACGTGAGACATTAAATAACATTCACTTCAGATATTAAATGCATTTATTAATATTAATATCGAATTAAACGCAAAAATAAGTTATTATTATTAATATTGATATTAATGTCAAACAACATATTCTCAAGAATCGATGTCAGGTCAGAGGATCGCCTGTTTATTCTGTTAGTTCTCGATCTTATTCACTCCACCAACAAATATTTGATAATAATCAGTCCTGAGCAACACATAAAAAGATATACCTCTCAATTCTCAAAACATATTCCTTAGTTAAGCCCAATTTTATGACAAACATCGCCTAATAATGTTGTGGCCATCCCTTTCCCAGAGAAAAGGAGAGCTGTTCATCACTGGTCCCAAATTTTACTGACATTCATCTCTTGAATAATTGAATTTTTAATGAAATAATGTTTAATTTGTGAACAAAGCGGTCATTTACTCCACAATTCTGGTTATAAATGTATAATATTTAACATTAAATGAGAGTAATAAACAAATTTTGATATTTCTGTTCTCCATTTGTAAACATATTAACACTGTTTGCACTCACTTTACACTGGAATCTATTGTCTTATTCTTCAGCAGATCTTCTTAAGGCTGTTATGTTCGCAACTAATGCCAGAAAACTCGTTAAGAGTATTACTCAATGAATTCTAACTATAATTTATTTAATGTTATATTCACTCAAATACACCATTCATTTGTGTCTTAATTAAAAGTCTAAATATAGACTGTTTTTCGCAAAATAAATTTGCTTAAGGTATAGGATTTCCGATTAAGTCAGATATAATTATCAAATTCACAAATATTTTGAAAACAAGTCATATTTGAATTTGATAGGAATAAGTTAAGAAATGCATTAATGGTGATATTCTATCATTTTCATCACCTAGTACCACTTATTTTTGGAGTTATTTTGGGAGTAAAATATAATCAAGTTCTAATGAAATCTTGAAAATAAATTCCTTAACAGATTTAATTCCCTTAAATTCCTCGAACAGAATTACATTTGACATTCGCTTAAATGGTTTTCATTTGGAATTTATTCACAAAATTTTCTTTATTTTTATTTTTCTGATATCTTTTTCTCTCATTTGAAAGTTATTGCATTTTATTTAGTTTTCTTTTCCGTCTTTTATTGCAATTGTTGTGAAACTTGTATTCAATTCACGAAAGAATTGATTTGAAACAGACATGAAAATTGAGTGAAAAATATACCCCGAATACCATATGATTTATCTTCCATTAAATGTCACTTTTTGTGCGCTTTTTTTATGTCGAAATTGTTATATAAAAAGCGACAAAAGAAACACTCAATCCATGAGTTTATTTCAAGGGTCTAGTGTTGACCTGAGCAGCACAATAGGTGTGATGAACAAGAGCTCTTTACAATTGGCTTTTGGTTAGCTTCGTTAAACACATGTTCAAGAAACTCGTGTCCATTATATTTATCTCTTTCTTCGGTTATTTCTGTCCAATGACTTTCTTGAAAAAAAATTGAACACATTAGTATTCGACTTATTGTTACTAGGGTTTAATCATAGACAAAAGCCCCCATTTACAATCAAGATTAAGTGAAATTTACTAGGATTATTTTGACCATGGCTGTTTCTTAATGCACTTGTAATCAACTTTCACATCAATACAATTCAATACTAATTGCAAAAATATAAGGAAATGAACCGCTTTTTGTAAGCCTTCAACATTTATCCCTATCCCTCCCTTATTGACATTTATTCTCAAGTTGAAGGACAATCAACATTATGAACACCATGAACATCGTGAATATAGTGAACATCGTGAACATCATCAGATTCTGCTCAATGAAGTATAATCTGATAGAAGGAATAGTTGAACAACAAAAAGAGCGTCGAATTAAGGATAAGGAGATATTGTGAGTCCAGTCCAAAGCACTGGTAACTAACACTTGTATCTTTCACATCTCAGTTGTCACCCAATGTATACTTTTTCCGCTCCGACACTGGCTTTTGATGAGAGCCAAGCATTTAATTCTTAACTTATTTCCTGAGAAAATATAGAATTTAATTCTTCCTGTTTTTAGTGACAAATATTTATTTATGAAAACAAAATCCCATTTCTATGTTGTGCTGAGCGGAGGCAGAGACTAGTTTTCCAATCATGCGATGTCTGACAGGCTATGTCTTCGAGTCGTAATGTTTTCTCGATTTCGCTTTTGTGTAATTCATGACTGAATTCCAGGTTTTTCTCTGTTTGGGCACAGAATTTAATCAGAAAAAGGGACAGCCCTTTAATGGAGTCGACTATTGATAAAATATTTTTCTACTGTTTTTCTTATTCCTCTTATTCTTCATCAATAATGGCGTCCACAACAGATAACACTATTATAATGACTGTTAAATAGCGGAAGATTTTCTTATCAGACATTTATTGGCCCTAAAAATAATAATATTAACTATCGTTGAGTTAATCACAAAACCCATTCCTTTTCTGTATTCCGCATAAGTTTGTGCACAAAACTAACCTAACAGTAGTGTATACCCGGGGTGGACAGACCTAACAATATGTTAGAATCATATAGAGAAGCGCACAGGTGTTTTTCAAGTATTTAAATGGGCTTAATCTTTTAGCAGAGTTAGTTATTTTTGTATTTTTAAATGTGTTATCAAAAACATTTATCATTTTATTTTTGTTGAAATTTTAAGCCCATTTGAACTCCATTTGAAAAAAGTCAATCATCTTATTCTTGATTGAGATTCAAATGTTGGACATCATTGTGAAGAAATACAATAAAACAAATGCCAGGAATAAAGAAAACAATACAATATTGGTTTGGATTTTCTTAACGTTGATTTCTTGGGAACTGTATTGCCGTCGTTTCCATCGAAATGATTGAATAAATTTATCGTAAATTTTATGGATTGCAATAAATATTAATGTTTAGCCCAATAGTAGCCAATAGTTTATACACACATTCCCAACATTAGATCAAACAAAACATTGAACACCGCTTCCAGAGCTGGCCTTCGGTCAGTCAGTGGATATAAAATGATAATAAGAGAAATTATTTGCTCGAATCAAATTATTACATCAGATACAGATAGAGAAATACAACTGTTGTTATGTGTGTCCTCAAACTGTAGCCAACTCTCAGATGAGAGCTTAAAGAACAGCAAAAACCTAATCAATCGATAAACCGGTAAATATTGATTTTAGTGAAGATAATGAGCAAATACTTGGACTTATTCTTGACTTTAAGGAGTATTACTTTCCCGTAATTATGATTTATTAGAAGTGATGCCTTTTATGCAGTCTTTCCGATTGGATTAACCAATAAAATCTCATAATTGGGATATATTTTCACTTCAACTCCAAAATATAACTTTAATTAATTGCAGTTTTGAATTACATTTCACTCATAATAACACTTTAATTAATAGAATTTTGAGCTCAGAATAACAAGTATTCTGTTTGATCAGAACAAACTTCTACTTGTCCATGGTATCTCTCTATCAAATTGTTTGATATCCAGGCCAAATATCTCATTAAGTTCAATATGTTTGAAATATTAATTGAATTTTTCTATTGGGAGTCAAATATTGATTTTCAATCAATGGATTCCATATTTATTTTCAATTATTAAACCAATCAATCATTGTTTCCGACATTGAATTTGACTGACGAGGGCAGACATAACAGTGAATTGGGTCGCATCGCAAAGCCTGACATCAATTCGTTTGTAAAATTGAGTCGAGAATATTGTGCGCATCCCTTACCCATCCCTTACCCACAGAGTGAATCATAGATAATAATCGTGGTCTTTCTCATTGCGTGCAAATAAAAACAGAACAATTGTATCGCTTTTCAAATCAAATATTTAAACCAAAATCCATTGAAATGATGACTGAAATGATGACAATTCATGTCTTCCTATAATTCTTTTCATTGAAGTGAAAAATGTGTAAACATTTTCTCACAAAACATTGCTTTCATTGAAATGCCATTCAATTCGTTTAAAAATGCTTTCATTTAAATCACAAGAGATTTGTATTTACACTAAAAATACACTAAATTTAGTCAAAATTATTGCGAAAACAATTTTTTGTGTACAAAACCTAAATATAATTTAATGATTGAGTAATCATGTTATGAAAAAACCACAAAATCCATTATTTATTCAAACTTTTACTTTATCCACAAACCTATCTATTAATCAGATTTAGATTAATCAATAATAATTAGCTTGGTAATTTATTTAGTGATTATTTATCTTGATATTCCTTCAAATTAATTCTGACATCAGCTCTATTCAACAAGATTTTATAATTACATCCATAAAACACCGGACAAAATCTCTGAGTCTAATCTAGTCTTATAATTGGAAAACTGACCAAAATACAATCTAATCCATTTTGATCGTATAAATTTTTAAGCGACTATTGTGTTGTTGAATAAAATATGAACTCAAATAATTAATTGTGACATAAAATATCACTGATAATTATCAGGCAATTATTTACTCCTTCAAGTGTTGGTAGAGATAATTGCGAAAAATCTTTGCAAGATTAATCCAGTAATTCTGTTGACAAGTTCACAAATAACCATGGTTTATTGCCAGCGACAAAGTGAATAATGTTAACCTTCTTATCGTATTTTTCTTCTTCAAAGTTGTTTCTTCCGTTAATACCTAAAAAAGTTGAAATTTTTTCCTAATCTCTGGTTTTGTGAGAAAATCAATAATTTAAGGCATTTATTGTTTGAGGGAAATGTATACAAGAATTTCACTCAGAATTTGAGTCAAGTGTTTCATAAAACTGATACTGACTTTGGTTTATAACTTATAAGAAGAAAATCAATGCCTGTATTTCGTCGACAGAAACTACTGAATCGCAAAATTCAAGTAAAACTTTGAATAAAAATTCAAACTTTTTCCAAACTCTTCACGAAATACAAGACTCATGTCTTGCATAAGATTTCAGACACCATTCCTGACACTATTCTTCACTTTCGTAAACATTTTTAAACGGAATTTAATCTTAACTCAAGTCATAGATTGTTATTATCTGTTATACAGAAATATGTGTATAAAAGCCATATTTATTGAGTATATAATTTGTTATTCAAATCTATCAGTCATTTGTAAATTGAATTTTTCGCTCCAAAACTCATCCATAACTTTTCCGATGGATTCAATCCAATATATTCTTGAATATACATTCAAATGGATCTATAAATCCAATATCTGTGCAAAAAACACACTCTTCTTCCATTTGAGTCCATTTCTGGTAATCAAACTCATAATTCAAACATTGAAATACAGAAATTCATAGGAAATACACTTTTTATATGATATATGAATGAGATTTATGGCAGACCTTAAGCACTGAATTTCTTATGAAATATATTTACTCCAAATAAGAGCCAAAGAGTAGATGAAAAACCAGGAAATCCAAAGACAAGTCTGTGAATGATTGAAGAATAAAGAGCTCAACCATTAGACCAGACATTGGGCTTAAAACAAACTTATCATTCAAAGGGGGTATTCATAGAAATTTTTCTCACTTATATTGTGGGATATAGTGATTTTCACTTGAACATATGAACTAGATCATATTAATAACATTTGGATTCAATAGAGGGGAAAACATACTAAAACTTAGCACTTTTCCAATGAACAGTTTCCCGAAAAAGATAAACCCATTGAAGTGAAAATGTTTTATCCAAACGCTTCGAGAATATTCTGAGAATTACTCTGTTCTGTGCTATTCTGAGCTATTTTTTCGTCAGAGAAAAATTGGTATATAAATTAGGAGAGAGCAAAGTTTTGTCTCTGATTGCGTGCACTCATACTCTATCGACAAAATAGTTTTTTCTTCTTCTTTTGAATGAATCAATTGTTAACTCAATTGTATGGCACAGACATAGAGACCATCATAAGTGTCACGTAAATCGACTGAAGAGTACTTATGCTGTTCTTCTCTTATGTAAAGCACTTGATTTGTTGAACATTTGCACGTTTTTTCAGCTGTTAATAGTCTAGTAATTCAAGAAGAGCTGAATTACACGTTATTTTAATCAATTTAATTAACTCATTGAAAGGAACCTGATTTTTGTCTCATTTTTGTTATGTCTCTAAATTCTGATTAAATTAAAGACTAATTTGCGATTCATTTGGCAATAATTAAAACAAATATTGAGTACTAATTAAATCTTTAGAGAAAACCTATTAAAAACAGTCGATCCCATCACATTTCCAGTGAATTCCTATTCATTTGTTTAATTTTATTTGAATACCAGATCTGGTGCTAATCGATTCGATTTGAGCAGTTGAGCAGTTGAGCAGTTGAGCATGATCAATCGTCAATCATTTGTTTTTGATTACAATTTCTGTGCAATTCTTTGAACACTTTATTCTTGGAATAAAAATCGAAAAAAATAAAAGAAGAAATTCTGCGAAATCAGTCTTTGTCTCTAAGATTAGTGACGATAGGCTTTCCTATCGTTACTTAACTGTGCTGTTAGTGAATGTCTTTAAAATTGACGACAATTTCAGTTTTGAAAGTTTATTTATTTCACTGAATTTGTCAAAAAACTTTTGCCATAACAGGAGCTGAAGAATTGGGAGCCATTCGGCTGCGAATAAAATATTCCGATTCTGTACTTGACATTCATTATTGAATCAGAATAAATAGGAATGCCTTCCCATTCCTTCCCATTATTGCCGACACATTATTCCGATTGTATTCAAAGTTATAATATTTTGATGAATGTCTGCAAAAAATTGTATCTCTCTTCTCGATCTCTATTTCCGCACAAAAACATACAAAACATTCGCCAAATATTCATTGAATTGTTATTCTGTGCTATTCTGTGCATTAATTCATAACGCAAATGGCTTATCAAAGGCCTGATAGCACAGCCTTTTCACATAACATAACATTTTTATCTGACGGAAAAGCCATTAGAGTGTCACTGAATTAGTGCTTCCAAACGTTTAGCCTTCAGCCAGAGTAAGGCTGTGCTCTGTATGCCTGTCCTCTTATCATCGCTTTATTTATTGACAATAATGTACTACTGATTCCGTAATTATCGACTCTATCTGTGCTATTAATTGGTCCATAAGTCTGGTAATAAAAATCTCTGTCCAAAAGGACTACATTACTATTCATTCAGAAGGCATTGTCTTCTTTTTCAGAGGCTGTGCCGAGTAATTGATCGCTGCTCTGAACTCTTCCTCAAAAATAATTCATTCAAATTACTCTATGAGTGAAAAATCGATACCTTTTTTCTCCTTGTTTTTTGATTTAATAGAATCGAAACCTGATATTTACAAAACTCAAAGCCATTCCGTGCCCTCTATTCTGTGCCGAATAATTGTCAGTCATTCGGGCGTTCATTAAATGAATTGTTATTTTTCTGCTGTAATTCATGGCATACATTACCAGAACTTTTGGTTGTATTTTAGCCAAAGATTTAGATCTAATCGAAGACTAATTCAATAAAAACTAATGATCTGTTGAAAAGTTAGCGAACATTTCATTAGTCGCGCAGACCTTAACACTTACCAAATCTAATTGCAAGATCAAAACGTACTGATTTCACAATTTAAAATTAAGTCTATTCTTCCTTGTTAATTAAAATGATTAGATCAGATTTATCCGTCTCCTTTTCTCCACATTTATTTAACTTATTCTATGTCTTTAAGCCTTTTCATCTGATTAGCAAAGAATTAGATCCAATGTTAACTCGAAATGAGTTAATTTTCACAATTAATTATCTGATAGAAAGTGGAAAATATTTTGGCCCCTTTACTGACCCCCGTCCTGACCCCTTAAGGCTGTGCGACACTGTTTATAATGAAGTCTCGTCGAGTACTTCCAGCAATGAATAACTTAATTGTAAGCCAAGGCTTAAATCCAATGTCTATTAAATGTTAAAACTTGGAGACGACATGAATTCGAGATCAGTTTTTGATAAAAATTTCTGTTCACTCTCTCCCTGTGCTCTATCCATGTGCTTGTCTTACACCGAATATAAAGGAGAGATAACACAGTATTCGTTAATTCGTTTATCCATTGGCTATATATGGAGTGAGTGTCTGTCCATCTCTTTATTCGTCATTTGGTATAATTAGAGGCAAAGTATTGAAACTAAAACTCATTACAACTAATGAATACTATAACTAATTATCGCTACAAATGTTGTTAAGCACTGAATCCTGTGCCTCACTCTCTAAATGGTGTCCTATGAATTATAACGAGATTAAAATGCAAGATTCAATGCTCTTCAGTCTGAAAAATTATGTTTTCAATTCTATTATGTGTATAATTGTTCACTTCTTCCTGACTTAACCTGAATATTATTCCAGTAATTTGTTATTCCGCTCTTTTAAAACGTTGGTAAAGTTAGCCTTCCCTGCACAGCATCTATATTCTTGTTAATTTTAAAGCATGAATAAATTAAATTAAAATCAGTAAACAAATTGAATTTTGAGCAAAACTTTATGACAAAACTATTTTAAACAATTTTTTATCGATTCAATCTTTTGATAAATATTTATCAATAATCTGGATAATTTAAACAGAGGCTAATAATAGGTTTGAATAATTTACAATTTGTGTAATTAACTGATCCTGGCTTTAGAGAAAATATTCAATTAAATATTTACCAAAAAGCCTTTGAGTACACAAATGGCGAACAAAAGTTGACTAAAATTTTAATTATTTTTCAGTTCATTAAACAAACAAATTGTTTCGTTAATCACAAACTTATGTTTAATTTACATTCGAGTGAATACTTAACTGTTTGTCCATTTGTGAGACAAAATTCATTAAAACGTCTGAAAAATAAGTATTTATTAATAAATTAGTGATAGAACAATGAGCACAATTATGCTAGATTCATTTTGTATTCACAAAAGCGAGTTACAGAGTAGGATTTTAATTAAATATCTAGATATATTCAGGTAATTTTACTTTAAGCCGATTTTTAATTCAAATAATTCCCACGTATTTCTAAATGAACATTAGTATTTTGGTTTAATTTCATCAGAATTAACTTGATACAAACTGATCTCAAACTCAGTGGATTAAATTTCTAAACATCCTCAAGAGATGTAAACTAATTGAACTCATTTTTAAAAGGAATAAATTTTGAATAATTTAAATAAATTAATTCAATGATTAATTCATTAATTAATTCATTTATAATTTATTCAATATATGCTTAAAACCCAATAAATATGTCAGAAGATAAGCCTTAAACAAATTGACCAAAACGCTGTCCGAAGCGATTCTCTAATGATAGTTCATTTCAAAAATTGTTTGCCTCTGATTAGTCATCATTTCTAAAACGACTAATGGTTTGAATTATGATTATCTGTCAGACAATAGTTGGGATGAAAATTGAATTCTTATTAAATAAGACTAAAAGAGTGGAGAAAAAGAGTTTCGTATAATTGAGTGAATACTGTGTTTGAGTCCATCACTGAATGCGAACATAAATAATAATTAGAGTAAAAACATTTTCTTCTGATTCTGAGGTCTTATTTTGTTTTCATTTGTCTTTCCTTCTGCTTTAGTAACCATTCCTTAGACGTGCACTTTAAGAGAGATAGCGGGGGAACGCCAGGCTTCCACTCCCAGTCCGTCGATAGGAAGGAGCCGTTCCGCCGCAAACAGGGACTCAACCTCTTCGAGAGGCTGCGGATCAGCAAACAAGACAAGATCGCGGCAAATGTCCAGCAGCACATCCGTGCCATTCGAGCGGCTGAGGCTCTGGACAGGCAGACGGGTAAAAACCGGCGCAAAAACAGTAAGTCCTCTCATATCAAGTAAACCATAAAAAGAGGAAACCTTTTTATTTGTTTCAAACATTTCATAAGTGAACTGAAATTTTATGTCCGATTACTGTAATTGAAAACTACTTTCATTTGAAGCATTCATTAAAATCAAAGCACTTTAAGAGAGGAATAGTTTTTCTAAAAACAAAATAAAAATAATGAAAACCATTGAATTGAAAGCGATTTCGTATATCTTCTGTTCATTTAGTTGTTGTCCGAACAGTCAATAATAGGGTCTTAATGAAGAAGAAAAACAGCTGAACAGTGACTCCGAGTGAACTCTTTCTTATTCTTCAATACTCTTAATCTTAATCTTATTCTCGATTTAGGCTCAAAATTGGTGCCACAGAGGAGCTCAAGCAGTGGTGAGGAGGAAACGTTGGGCTCAGACGCTCGTAAGATGCGATTAGTGGCTATGTTGAGGCAGGCCTACGGCACAGACATTGAACGGGTGCCCGGTTTTATCGAGTTTGCTGAGAGCGCCAAAATCGACTCCAGACGTACGTATGTGGACGCGTCGGCACAAACATCCTATGATCTGCTCGAGACCTGGTTTCCAGCCCTCACCAAACGTATCGCAGAGTCGGAGAAACTGCAGAACTCGTCAGATGCTGACGAAGACCAGCCATCTGTGGTCAGACCCAACCAAAAGTTTACGCAATCAAAGTTCACTCAAAATCAATACCAAAAACATTTAGGTATTTATGCAATACTTTCCATACATTTGACTAAAATATAGCATAAAATTTGTTATACGTTTTGAATATAAATTATTTATTAATTCTTTTCACTTCCAAAGAATATATTCTTTGGAATCAGATTCTCGAGGAATAGTCAGATATTTAGTCGTTAATGTATTCACGCAATTCTCTATTCTGTGCTCTAAAACAATCTAAAAGTAAACGAAAGAAAATGCATTTCTCTCCTGAATTAATGATTGAAACAAACGGCGAATGTATTATACATTTTAATGATCTGTTTCTCACATTTAGACTCAGTTTTCAGTCAAATAATGAGAAGAAAAAGCATTTTTTGCACAATTTTTAATGTCATTCACTAATTCTTTGACATAAACACAAACGAACAGAATATTCCTGAAGTTAAACACTTAAGCATTTGATTCCTTTGTTTAAATATTCATTAAAATGAGAGATAAGGAGAAGAAGTTTATTTAAACGAGAAAATAGTGTCTCATATTAAGACAAAGACCATAATAACTTTGATAAATATAAATTGGATTCTTATTAAATCATTTTTTTCATCACATATTTATTCAAATCCTTTAATTTTCTTTCGACAAAATCTCCGGTAAAACACATTATTAATAATAATATTGTA
>JAQIXD010000558.1:0-24470 GCA_034699985.1 Minunthozetes semirufus
CCTTATTAAAAGTTAGGGTTGGATTCTTAAATCTTAGCTTAACTGCGCGTCTGATACTATAAAGTTAGCTTGATGATCCTTAACAGAAAAACCCGGTATATCAAATATTTTTCAAATATATTTAAATACAACAAAACTTCGAACAATTCTTAGAATTTAAAAACAAATTAATCACAAATTCATGTCCGCAGCGATGAATAGTCGCCACCGATGTGTCGCTGCCGTTCTCTGGCCATTGAAACACTCATATTCTCCATCTCGTGATAGACAAAGAGCTTTCTGGAGGCCATCACAAGTGACAGAACCCAACAAACCAATAGAGTCCAGATTCCAAACTGATTAACAATTAATTGATTTTTTCATTTATTCGCATTTTTTGAGTTAAGAACAGAATATTAGAACAAATGAAGACTAAATACCTGAACAGTTCCCAATTGTATGAAGAATCCATTGGGATCTATGTCTGTGTTCTTCCCAATGATCATAACAGATGAGGCCGTTTCACAACTAATCAAATATCAGATTTATATCACTTTTTTGCTCAAAATTAATATCTCTTTCAATATTATAGTAATTCTTACGAATCAAAGCGTTGAACAACTGATTGACACCAAACGGAAAAGCCTTTCGTCACAATCAGAGCATCAGATAATACCATTATTGTGAAGATCAGTGCAATCAATGATTCGATAAATACCGACAAAAATGTACTGAAATGTCATAAATTGAATGAAAATAATTTTTTTGAAAAATAAATGCAATAAAAAAAGGATTTCATTCATAAAAGAGTTGCCCTCATGTGTTACCCCTATTTATTTGAGTTACAGAAAGGGATGACATTGAATCAGAAAAATTGAATTCTTTGAGAGGAAAGGGTTTGTAATTTCAGGTCTGAGCTCTAGTTTCAAAATCCAATGAAAGAGGAATTCCTTATTCGATGTTTTAAGTGATTTAAAGAGATTTAAAATAAAGAGTAAAAACCTATCGATTCCTTTGTAGAGAACAATCATTTTTCTTATGGCCTGAAACGAAGTGATCAGAAATACTGAGACACCCATAAACAGAGTGAACCCGCAATACGCCGGTGACGCCCAGTTTGGATCAAATCTTCCGTCTTCTTCGACATACTGTCCGTCAGAGAATAGAAGACAATGACCGCAAAAGTGGTAAATATTGAGACCCATTGGAATCCATACGCAGAGGGAGACTATCGCTGACACCGTATATACAGCCGATTGACTCAATAAAAATATGTTTCCCATTGTCTTCGTTTTGGATCAATTTAGAGATACTCTTCGAGATTGTCTGCAAAACAAACAAAAATGTCATTTAATTGATAATCAATTTAAAAGTCGAAACAAATTAAAGTCTTATTAAAAATACAATAATTTGTTTACCAATTATTTGAATCAATGATTAGAAGTCTTAATACAATTGAATCAATGATTTGTTTAAACTTTAATTAAATAACTTTTTTGTAAAAAATGTTAAAAATAAATAAAATCTAAAAAAGAGTTGAAACAGATTTCCGGTGACTAATGTATCACAAATTTTAAGTGTCTTCAGAGAAGTGACAGTAAACTAAACATTGATTTATGAAAATGGAAATTCTAAAAATAAACCAGGATCAGACAAATGTGAACTCTGTCTAAATGTCTAAATTGTCTTATTTTGTTTATTTACCAAAACAAAACTCAAATGAATCAATCAAATGACATCTGATATACCAGTCATTCAAATACGACGTTATGTTTGTTAAGATGTTATCAATTAAAACCCCATCCAATAGATTACAAAACATAATTGAATTATCAGTTAATTTATAATTAGAAAACTATTTTAGATGCATTTACTAAAAACCTCGAAGGATCATATTAAATTAAGTTAATTTTTAATTGAGTGGAAATACCCTTCAACTTTATTGAGCTATATTTTGTGAATAAATGTATTTTATGATAATCAAAAGAGTGCGCTATGATCTTGAACTGTTGTGTTACAGAATTTAAAAGATATTCTTGGAATTTATCGATAAAATAATTAGAGAACTGTTTTAAGAGAGAAAACATTTTTGTGGAAATTTAATATTCTTTGATCTGAATAATGAGGTCTAATAATAGAGCGAATATATTATAGAATATATGTATTAATAATAAAATATATGAATATATGAAACCCGAATGTATTTATCAAATCATTGATTATAATATATATTATGAGATATATTAGGAATTGTATGAGAAAAGTGCAAAAACGCGTTAAGGATTATGTAGTGTTCCTTAACGTTGTGTTAGAATCGGAGTCAATACATCATAATATGAATTAAGGACTGACTCCGAGAACTAATGTCATTCCAAATGATAGGCTTTGCTTCGATCGAAATCAGACTAATTTTTTGCTATAATTCTTAGTCTTTAATAACATTAAAAGTTGGAGAACAGGACTTAATGCAGATAATGGTTGGGTATAAAAAAGATAGCACTGACTTTGAATTTAATTGATATATAGAGCAAAGGAAACCATAATTTAATTACGATATGATGTGAAATGAGTGATAAATTGTAGGCACAGAATGAGAATCGGGTATTAAACACAGGGAGAGGACTCACATAATAAGAATGTCACCGAAAAAGCAAACTCCACTCTTGTGCTCAAGAATGAGATCAATGAACACAAATAGTAGGTCTGTTGAGACACATGTCTTATAATATCATTAAATTGGAGCCAATATATTGTTTTTATGTCAAACAACGGAACCCAAAGACGGTTTCAATGTCTTTGTCTTTGAATATCTCGAAGAATATATGGTTTTATTGTTTTTCGAATAAACTTTAATCAAATATAAAACAGTTTTTACTCAAAGAAGAGTTTTTTCTCTCAAAATAAATGTTTGACTAAATTTTGAGTTTATATCAAAACTAAGTAAATATTAAGCGCACGAAACCATATATTAAATATTAATTTAGGGTCTAATGACAAATCACAATTAGGTTTTGCACTTGGTCAATTTATCACTCTAAATATTTATTCAATTATTTTGAAGAATATGAGTTGTGTTATATGTGCTATATGTGCTATATTTGCTAGTACACAAATTAATGTTTAGTACAACAATTTTCAATTTTATTATTTTCTAAATTAGTTGTAAATTTTATTAATCACCATGGGTAAATATTTCGGCTTACTTTCATTACTTGTTTATAATTTGTATGGGATATTCCTTAATGAGGATTCTTTTTTTTATTGAAAATAAATTGATGGTCCATTTCTAAAGAATATTAGATTAGCTTTTATCACTATTATTGAAAAATTTTCAGTGAAATCATATTAAGAGTATAATAAGAGTATCAAAAGAGCATTGATAAGAGTATAATAAAATATGATCATCATTTGTTTTCAAAATGAAATTAATTAATGAATTTATTAAATAATTACTCGTTTTTGATAATATTTCAAAATTTTAGTTTTACTTCGAAAAGTGAATTCACTTCTTATTATTACTTAAATTGAAAAAAGGATTATTGAGTTACGAAATGTTAAAATGTATAAAAGATGAAAATATTGGGAATTATCATAATTGCCTTCTGGCTTACCATACAAACCATACTAACTATTCTAACCAAACTCATTTCTAAAATGTTTTCCTATAAAAAGGAGAGATTTGAATAATTTCTATATAAAACGTTTAATGAGATACATAGGGATGTATAAGAATGGACACACATTGTATTCCGGGTTTACAAATATGAAACACTTTTAAAGGAGTAAAGAAAATATACGGACACTACTGGCAATGTATGGCAAAACCTAAACATAAGAACAAATACTTATTATAACAAATGGTTTTATTTTATATACAATTTCTCAGAGGAATGAATCGTGAAAACAATAAATTTAAAACTTTTCAGTCTATCCTCTATTGTACTCTGAGTTGAAGTCCCTGAGCATCACTGGAGAGCATTCGGACATCAAATTAACGCAATTCAGTGAATGACTGCACAGTTATGTAAGAAAAGAGAAAACAATACTCTTATATAAGACGTGTATCAAACTCTGCTCTGAATGACAATCTCTTGGGTTTAAAAACGTCTTATTCAGCGAATATTTCGCAAACATTTGTACTTTTTAATTGTTTATAATGTTTATCCTTGATCCAATTTCACTAAAATTGTATCAATTGATAAATATTTGCTCTGATTGTTGACAAATTCAGGAGAAAGTCACTACTTTTATCTCGTAATTCAATAGAATTGGTTATTGTTCTCAAATCAAAGTTTTATAATTCAATATAAAGTCTGGAAAATCGTATTATTTGTTATATAATACAAGACTTATAATATTTGTTACAGAAATCAAATGAAGTTTGGCTTTAGTTTTGAGAAAAAAATGAATTTTTTTCATAAATGAAATTCTTGTGTCTTTTGTACATCAAATTGAAGCCAAAAGAGTAAAATAAAAGCTTTTGTTTGGCGAATAAATCTTTGTTTTTTGAAAAAGAGATTTGTTTCGGATAAAACTTCTCTGAATTCAGAATCGATTTTACGATTTTAGTCCTCAGATTATTTGAGTGAAACAACATTTGTTTCATAACTAAACAATTTAATGAATGCATGAAAATCAGTGAACAAAATGTGTTTCGTTTTGTCAAATGACTAGAATTATAGCCGAAGACAAAGGATTGACTCAAATATAAAACTCGATTAATCTCTAATAGAAATAAGTGGACTGTAATCTTGAATGTGATGTTAATATTAATACCCATTATTTATAGACACCATAACTGACACAATCGTTAATAAAAGATTTAGTTTCAAAATTATCTCTCTTTTCGATCACAAATGAGAAAAGAAATAAAACCCCGAGTCGAGAGAGAGAGAGAGAGAGAGAGAGAGAGAGAGAGAGAGAGAGAACTGGAGAGGAGCGGATATAATACGAAATTGATTCAAATTAAATGAGTGAAAGAGTGTACAGTGTATTAGTTTGGAAAGTGAAGGAGTAGTACCATTGCAGAAGTGGAATGCCTTCTCTAACATGAAATTCTTGCGTTGGTTTGGGTAGAGTTTAGAGTAATGTTATTAGTTTGGGGTACAATTGGGAAAGTGTGTGTCAGTGTTCTCAAGCTGTTGGCCTCAAGTTTTGACTTTGAACTGAGACAACAGAACAGAACCCAATAATAGTCAAAACACTTAAAAAGTAGAAAACATGTGAAAGTTTTTTGTCTTTTCTCAAGCGTTTCACATGAATGTTGTTGGCTGTCAGTCATCTTTATTGGCGATCAATTGTTGCCATGGTGATCTAAATGCACATACAGTTGGAGGCGATGAATCGCTGCCTAACTTTTTCTCCAATACCAGAATATAAAAGAAATACCAGGAGTTGAACAGCAGAAGAATCAGCGAAGGATTCATATGAAGCGCCATTAAATTATTATTCAACGCTTTGGAAAAACCGGTCGACCCGACCCGCATGCCAGCCATTCGCACAGAATAAAGAGACAGCTAATACTATTGGCAACTGAACACACATTGTCTCTACCGGAAGATATTCATCACAACGACTGGCAATCGATTGCCTCAAATCGTTTGGTCGTATGAAAGGGTAAGTCAAACATTCAAACGATTCTTGTGTTTACTTTAGATGTTTCTCTCAAATAAAGTTTCAAATTCAGTGTAAAATATTTAGATTACACTCAAAACAAACTCAACAAATTAATTCCAACCCAATAGGATCCAGTACATGTCATTTCTCTTTGTTTAAAATGTTTTTAACGGAAATAAATCTAATTTTTATTACAAATTGTTTTGATTTTTATTACACGGAATGGTGTGAGAAATGTGTATTAAGTCTCACAATACTTGACTAATAATTTATATTTAATATCAATTATTCCGTTCCTCTCAATGAATATAATGAAAATGTCTTCATAGTTATACTACGAATGAGTCTTCCAATTCATTTAGTAATGTGTCCGACGGTATGATAGTCTGACATAATGATCCCATGATTTAAATATTAATGATATAAAACATGCAAACTTTATGCCATAGAAAACTGTGTTCTCTACTTATTTAACATCACAGAGAAAGACCAGGAATATTATATAATATAACGATAAGCATAGGAAAGATAGTGTGAGAGAAAACTCCGAAGACATTTGTTTTGAATGCAAACAACATCAGAGTATTAGAGTTTGTATTCTCTCAGAGATTTGTTATTCTCTTAACAAAAATCAATATTTGAATGAATGATAAGTAACAAGTTTTTTATGTAAATTTAGTTCAAATCATGAGATTATTTCGCATTTCTTTCGATTAAATAAAAATTTTTTCGTTGGCATTAGTCCTCCAATTTGTAATGCGTTTGTTTGTTGAGTACATACCAAACCAAATCTGACTCTAATCCCAATCAGTTTTCTTCTAACATATTCTGTAATGAAATTTTATTTCAAAAAAGATTTTCTCTTTTTTTATAATTCATTTTAAATGCAAAGCCTTTTCTCTGTACTTATGCGGAGAGAAAAAAAATCGATTGTTTTTGGAAAATTAGTTTTTTAATTAATGTATTCCTGTTTTTATAAAAACATCGCAATTTGCATCTAAGTTGAGCATGATAAATCTAATAAAAATAGTCATAAAATTGCCTAAAAAGTGTGTCAAACGAAATCGACTTTTTTGGCCGATATATTCAATTTAAATAATGGGAAAAAGTAGTCGGAATAGGAGTTGGAATTCCTATTTTTTCGTCTCTCATTCGCTGTTTCATTATATAACAGACATTTTCCTGTCTTTAGACCAGAAGTTGAGTTTCGAAATACTGTTAAGACTTATTCACAACACAATAGAGTAGGCATTGACTGCAAATAGCAGTTCAATAAAATTGATTAATTCTCTCTCATTCGATACCACAAACACTATTAAATGATTTATTGTATTTTGTTGTTCATTTCAATACTTTGCATTCGTTATCATAAAAACGTAGGATTGTCTTCAAAACCACTGTTTTTATGTCAAAGAGTTTTTGTGTCTAAACTACAGAACTAATAGAAACAGAGAATGAATTAGTTGTGAGACTAAACGCCTCTAAAAGCAAAGGCAGAGAAAGAATACAAAAAACTCAGTCATCAAAGTGTTAATCAAAGCTCACAATCCTTTGCAAGACTCGATTCCTGTGTTTTTTCTGTTGTGTTACAAAACTCTGTGTTTTCATCGATTTTGTACGACATTTGTTGGCAAAAAGCGTCGGATATATCGCAATAAATATGATTTCGTTTTATATACTTTCAAAAGAAATACCGTTTTTTAGTCAAACAATAATAAACACTATTTTAAGCCTTAACTCACAAAATAGCGATACATTAGGTTTTATTGAAGTTAAAGCCAACTGAGGACAAGGCGTTGAAATTATTTCAAATGTCGAACATTTAGTTTTATTGTCTTCTTTTTAAAGGAATAAATTGATTTGAAGGGGAAATCATTGGCAATCAAATGTAGTTTAATTAATTGAGGCTTTAACCAACATTATTGAGTCGAGTTTGCTGTTGTTGCTGCTGAGCCGGGGATCGGGATTATTGCAAAAATGACTACCAGTTTGGGAAGAGCTGATCCCCAAAACAGATATAGAGTATGAAATCGAAAGTCATTTATTGTGAATTCACGTCTGATTAGGCCATTCATATCATAGCCCAGCACTAAATATATGATTACTATTGAAGTGTGTGTTCCATGAGATTCGACTATTAGAGTCGGGCTCTAAATGTTATATCACTTAGTTATTTATTGCCGACTCTTATTCGCTGTGATTTCCCCATATATTCACTCAAATTATGTAATTCTCATAATTTGTAGCAAAACTCTGATTCAATAACTAATGAGAAACATAAAAATGCTTTAAGAAGAAACTCAATGAGTTGTTATAAAAGCAAAACTTAAATCATTAATGAATTCAAATACGATTTCTTTTCCTTAATTTGAATACAAGAATACTTCAAACAAATTCTAATTATGTGAAGAGTCGACACAATTTTGTCAGATTAGTAAAGGAATGCCTTTTTCTAAACGAAAATTCATTTTTTTCGTGATATTTGCAGTTATTTGCAATTTTTCTTCTCAAAAGACATATGTATTGGAAGACTGTTTTGAAACTTTTCTTTTATCTGATTTCTCTTTTATAACTTCGATATTGTTTCGCGTGATTTCCCCGAAGACTGGATTTGATATAACATTAATATAATATAAAGTAAAGTATGACTCGATTTTCACTAGAATTGTATCTAATATTTTGTGCAAATACTTTTCAAAATTAATCGATTCTACAGTTATATTGACTTCACTTTTAATTAACGAATGAACTATTGATTAAATTCTTTAAATTTTAATCCCTCTATCATTTGAATGCATTATAAAATCTATGGCACAACCTATCATGTGATGAGCTTTCAAGTCAATCATTAATATTTGATTTGAAAAACTAAATGAATGACAATAAATAAATTATTTATATATTATTGCTTCTGTTGGAGAGGGGAAGGGCAGGGAATAGTAATATTTTGATGCTTTGCTTCCATATATTGTATCTCTTTATTAATGTTTTGTTTATTATTAATAATTTTTGTGTATTTTTCTATTTAATTGTGTTTTCTTGGGAGTCATTACCCGTGAAATGAACTGAAAATTTGATTTTTTTTTTGTAGAAAATCAGATTAATATTAGCTTCAGAATAATGCGATGATAATTATCAATCAACTCTAGTAAAAAATTAATGCTCAAATAATTTATTGAATTAAAATCTCTGAATTAATTAAAATCTCATTTTCTCGTTTACCTAATAATAAAAAGCCTAAAAACAATTTATTCATCCAAAATAATAGAATCTAATAGAATATAATAGAATCAAGGCAGTATTAGGCACTGTTTTATTGTATAAATTCAGCTAATACTAGAGAAACACTAAAAGTGAATGAGAAAAGTCACTTTCAGAGTCACTTTATTTGACATTTTCTCGACAAAAATAAAAGGAAATACACTTTTGGAACCACTTTTGGAGTAATCAGAAAAATTGAATAAAAGTGGAAAACATATAATAAATTCTATTAATGAGTAACAGTTATGAAGACTTTTCTTAAGGTTTTCTAATATTTTCAGAATATTTTAGACATGTATTGGAAGATAAAAAACTTTTGAATTTTGTCTCCGTTCACTTGAATTTATTATTCCCTTGTGTTCTACTTTTCTTGAGATGAATACAATTTTATTTGAAATTCTCAAAAGAGAGAAAAACTTGTATTTCTTCTTCAAATGAAGTCTATATAACAACACCAGACTTACATTTTGATGGGTTTTCATAATTTTCATCCCTTTTTTAAACATAAATTTATTCAGAGCAAAATATTTCTTTATTCAGAGGAGCGAGTGATGAATATTCTGCAACATTTTCAGAGTTATCTCAATTTTTCTAATTATTTTCATCTAAATGTCTGTTTATTTAACTTTTCTTTTATATTAAAATTTCAATTATAAATACTATATAAACAGTGAGACAAGTGGTATATAACTGTACCAGTGGTGTAGTATTTGCATAATCTATCTCTGCTTTACTTTGCATTCAATGTTAGCATTAAATTCAATTAAACTTTATTTCTCTTATAATCATATTAAAAGTGAATCGAAAAATGTTTTATTTATTTAACTTTATATTTAATTTGTTTGATTTGATTTTTATGTTGAACACAATCCATGTCCTGCTAGAGTAGAGACAGGCAAACCTCTTATTTAAATCATTGCTGGGATATTGGAAAAGACATTTCAGATAATGGATTAGTTTTACGAAAAACAACGAATAATTTTGCAAATTTCATTCGTCTGTTTGTAAGGAAATGTTTGATGGTTTAGTTGTTTATATGTGAAGCACAGCACAGATATCAATCGATTTGTGTATTCATAGGTCTCCGCAAACTATTTGTCTTCAATGTTATTATGGTATTCCTGTTTTGCATAGTTTTCAATATTGATTTCATTAAACTTTTAGTTTGAGTCGATTCCAACCAAACATTTTGGTCGACATGTGATACAAGACTTACTTTTCCTTACATTGCATTCAATTTATTATATTTCGATCGAAATTTACAACAAAATGAATACTTCTCTTTGAAAAGCATAAGAAGTCGTCTCTTTCATCGAGGAGTACCTCATTTTTTGTTTGGTATTCATATGATTAAGTCGACCAAAAGCCCCGGTATTTCACATTTGTCTTCAAAATAATTTGTCAAATAAGAGATGGAATACCAAATGAAATGCATTTTGTTTTTGTATTACTTTTACACAAAATATATCTTAATTTTCATGAAATGTGTTTCAGATATAAAAATCTGTCAAAAATGCTATTCATTTGAAATATTCTCTAAAATAATGAAATATTTTCTACATTTTGGGCTCAGATTTGCTTAAAATTATTGATTGAAAATAATGTTCGGAATATTCATTGAAAGGTAAGGCTTTTATTTTGAATAAAAAGATTAAGTGTAAGGGCTGTTAGCAAATGCTATTTCACGTCATTCGCTCCTTTAAATCCATGTAATGATTGAATATTCAAATTGTGAACTACAATATAATTTTAAATAAATATACTCAAACTATGATATCCAGGGTAACCTATTTAAAATTGAAAATGTCAAGCAAATATCGAAGGGGTAATCACCTTAAACATAGTAATCAGTAAATAAATTGAATAAATGTGTAAAATAAGTAAACGTATAGAATAAATATATAACTGGTTCAAGGTAGAAAATGAGCTAGATAAATTCATGAGATCCCTTTGAGTGTCATTGAGCTTAAACCATGAAATTTTGAATTTGAATTTTCATATAAATATTCTTTTGATTATGATTTGGAGGTTTTGAAAACTCTTCAAAAGACTGAAATGAGTGGTGAATGTAATAAATTATATTGAATTATATATTGTGTTCATTCTTTGCTCATTCTGTGCTGTCTTACAATCAAATAGAGTTAAATGCAATATTGAATTGAATAAAGCCTTTGATCCGGTGTTAGAACTGCGGCTTAAACTCGAAAATCGTATCGATTTCTTGCCTTTGAGTCAGACTGAAGACAAGCGCACAACACGGGTCGTCTTCAGGGGTGAATCCCCCGCAGAATAATTTATTGGAAATACTTAAATAGCGAGCACTGGATATATTGCCACTTATATCACGTTTACATAATGTGCAACTCATATGACCTGCAATTCTGTCCACAATTACTATCCCTTTGCCGACAGTTTTTCAAACTCTTATACGAAACGGAACTTAATTTTCAGCCCTTTTATGACAAATATTTACCAAAAATTATTATTGCATTTTTGATTCACTTAATTATGGAAATTAATATCGATGCAAACATACACTTATTTATATCGAGCAAAACTTAATTTACATTTTTTAAGGGATTAGTCGAGAAATTTTCAAATGAATTCCTCTGAGAGAAAGTAATTTACATTTTTTCGCTCAACAAATGTGTTTCTCTTAAAAAATTGATTAATTATTATATTATTTGAATTAAATTAATTATTTTTCTCGAAGAACCAAAAGACCAGAATCTATGAGAAAGTTAATTATCGAGACTAATGTTCCTCGACTTGACTCGACTCCAGTCTATTGTAATCTGAGTTTTTTCAGGTGAACTTAAATCGACTAAAAGCTAACATTAATTATATAAAAAGCAGAGAAATTTCAGGCAATCATTGATTTTTGCATTTCATTCAAATTGAAATTGAATTCGAGAACAAAAGTAACATTAATTTGGATGAAAAGTAAAGTTTAATTTGAAATGAAAAACAACACAATAAGTAATTCCTTTGAAACAATTGTCACATTTTATTTAAATTTGTCGATAATTTCGAGCATTTCTTAAGACATTTCTTCATCGCATAACCATTTCATATATAACTGGCGGCGCATTTGATTACTCAGTGGAGGCCTCACTATAAGTATATTTCTTGGATAAGAAGAATTTGAATTTATATAAAAGTAAATAAAATATATTTTCTCTGAATATATTTAAATCCAATTTATAACTCATATAAGTCTTTGACTTTATATTTATATTATTCAAAGAGTTTGTTCACTAAAATATTGTCATAATATTGGATTCATTTTCGCCAAAATGTAGTCAAAGAAAAATCTGCACTTTATATACGTTATCACATTTTTTTTGGCACTAATGTCGTGATCCAAAGGAATTCATATTGAGTACAATCAATCAATAGAGACCTCGAGTAAAAAGAAAATTTTCAGATTACAAAACATAACACAACATTGCGTTCAAATGAAAATCAATTGCAATAATTCATTGATTTGTTAGTTGTGTTAGTCGTCTAACAGTTGATATACATATTGAGGATCGTCTGTAAAGCAGCTATTTATTTGATATTAAATATTTATGTGATATGAAAATGAATCTGACTTTTCATATGTGTTGATAACCGGATAACTTTAATATTAAGCCTATCTTTATGAGAGCAATAAGAGGAGGAAAGGATAGGAAAGCATATTTTTGTTTGATATATCTGATGGTTATCACAATAATAATAATAATACGAAAGTGTTTACTCAGAAGAGCTTCGGGTATACCTACAAAACCAGTGCTGATGGCTGACACAAATTCTGTGTCTGACTAAGTTATAATTTAGTTATTCAATATTTAGATGATAACTAACCGAACAAAATAATTCTCCAATAATGGGACTTTGGTTAGCACTAGCAATCACTTATGATATCAATGAAAACATAACTATTCATCATTAAAAGCCTGATTAGTCGCTCCATTTTGCGTCTAATATATTATTAACTTTAGTTTATATCGGAATTAATCCCTTTTGCAGGACTTGACTGAAATACAGAGTCTATTGTCCGCCTCTAATGACATGTTATCGACATTTCATTCACGGCTTTCATTAAAATTAAAGTTTTCTGAACAATGAATGCAAAGTTTTGACTCAAATTTCACGAAAAATTTATACCAAAAATCATTTAATTTTATAGATATTAACATATTTTGATTAAAACCTAATTAAGTTCTGACAAGAATATCGTGGAGTGAAATGTCCCACTTTAGTTATATTGAGACAAATTTATTAGATATAACATGACTAACAAATAGCTAGTAGCGATGGAAATGATTTAATAAATAAAGAAAAATATTATTAATAATTGAATTTCTTTCTATAAAATTGGATCAAATAATAGAGACGTTATGTAAATAAACGGATGAATAGTTTTTTGTGTAAAATTTGTTTGATTGGAATAACATATATAACAACATATTATTGAATTCAATTATTTTGAATCTCTTTTTTTATAAACAGATTAATAGAAGAAAGTCTTCAAGTCTTTGATGAAATCCAATTGGTATTGATTGCAGAGGAATAATATTTGTGAAGCACTCGGCAGCGATCAGGCGTTTCGATGTGAAACTACTTTCACATTAGTGCCAATGGCTTTAGCGATGCCTAACAGTCCTCTCATTCTATTATCATTTTGTTTCTGCTCTACAGCTCAACATCGCTGTACATCCCTATGTCTATCCCAAAGCAGCTGTGGATGAGCGTAAGGGGTCCGGTAGTACTTTTATGCACTTAATATCTGCGTTCATCTCTGGTAAAGGTATTTCTCGTTCATTATTTTGAGTCGTTGTGCACTCCATAGCCGTTAGTCGTTGTCTTCACAAATGTTAGTCGTTTTTGTCTACTATTTTCTACTTTAGTCCTAACGTTCAGTTCGTTCATCATTTGCAGAGTTTCTTTAGGTTTTCATCTCTTAAGTAATCTCGAGATACTTTATCTCATATTTTTATTCCCAGAACTCCTGAGAATAGTTTTGGTCGTAAAGCTCTTAAAAAAAACTTTTTCTTCAAAAGTGCAGATCTTGTGCTCTACGGTAAGAGTAAAAGTATTTTCCATACTTTTCATCATATTATGAATGAGCACAACATAGACATCGTCTGAATCATCGGCTAAAGACTGAATTTGAGACGAGTGTTAAACTAACAGTATTTCCATAACATTTATAACATTTATTTCATTCATTTTTTGATTACTAATTCTAAAGTAGAAGATAAGTCTCACTTAAGTGCCCTTATTATCAATAATATCTAAAATTATACAAAAACTTGTATTTGATTCATAATTATTACAAACCATTAATTCCTTCGTCTGAAGAAATTGGTTGAAATAATGTCGAGTCTTTCGATTAATTCTTAAGCCTGTCTTAACTCATTCAATATTATATGTGTAATGAATTTTCTTATTATTTTCATTTAATTCATTTCACACAATCCCTCTATAAGACACACAATAAATAAAATCATTGAAGTGTAAGATTTTCCCTCAGCTTTGGGTTCGGGCAATATTTTGACAGTTTTTTTTTCTTCCAAAGCCTTAAACTATGGGTTCTTAATACTCTTTTGTCTCACATTTCCATTGGATTAAAATTAGTGAAAAATTTGCATTTGTTTGTACAGGAATTGAATTAATTATTTCTTTGCATTTAATTGATATTCCTTTCTGTGGCTGAGCTTTGTTTAACCCATACATATGAAAGCACATAAATGACGGGTCAGATCCTCACTGTGCACATCCAATGTAGAAAAATAATCCAAAGATATAAGTCTTATGGAAATAATAAATGAACCGAAACTATTGCCAAAACTCTTTGATATAAGATTAGAGCCATTCCTCCGACTGAAGACACAGTCGAAAACCAAAAACAATTTTTATATTATATTTTGATTCAAAAGAATTTCTCTTTTGATGAAAGACATTGAATTCAGTGATGTTTTTGAAATTGTCGTCTCATTTGAGTTATAAATCAAATCCCAATCGAATTGAGTCCAAAATATTAGAAAAATTTTAAGACAATTCCCACGGGTTTGGGTTCAGTTCACAGACTCTACCGGAGCTGGTATTGATTGTTAGCTAACGAAGCGATCAAATTCATTACATAAATATTGTCTTCTCTTCTCTTAAAGATTAGTTTTGCTAGAATTCAATGAACAGATACCACAAGAAAGTGGTATAAATTTTCAATGACTTAAGTCTGGTTTGGATCAGATTCTTCTAATCGAATAATATTTATCAGACTTTTATATATTATATTCAAAATTGTTTTATATCGCAATTTATTTTTATAGTCACGTCATTCCGGGATTTTTATTTTGAAAACATAAAACAAATGGTTATTATGGGCCCAAACATCACTTAAAACCTTATTTATTTCCCAAATTATTGAATTTCTCGAGTATTTAATCGCTAAATATTTAAACCGAGTCATTCCGTTCCCTTCGATTAAGTGGTGGTATCCTATTTTGAACTTGAATTTGATTCGAGTATATCCTCGCAAATTCAAATCTTAACCATTTTATAGCTCTCTCTTTGAATTGAGATTTGAAGACCTCATTAGACGTGATCTCAGTTTCAAATAAAATTAATATTTCTTTAAAATAAGGATTGAATTGACTTCAAGTCTCACATAATTTCAGTTCATTTTAAGAGTTATTCAATTTAAGAGTCAATTCATATGCATTGAGGGAAAGCCTAACGTTTCCATTAAATAATTTTAATCAGTTTACTTTAACGCATTTGATTTTATTAACTGAATATTTTCAAATTTGTTGTTGAAAAATGGTGTATCAAAATTAGATACATGCTATACATAATTCTAATTAACTTTAATTATAAATATGAGCAAGATAAATTGTTCAAATTCACCTAATATTGGAGATAATAAAAAAGAAAAATTCAATTAATTTGGAGAATTATCTGAAAGTTTCTTAAGCAGAAAGCTATTAAATGATGTCATTCTGTGCTGATCTGTCGGTCCTATTCTGTCCTATTTTACACGAAACGATCAAATTTTAAACGAATTCAATCAATAATAAAGTCTTCGAAGCACATGATGTGGACTTCTTCTGTTAAATTTTTGAGAAGTGCCCCAAAACACTATATTTGTTGTAAATTTATAGCCTTTATAGCCATCAGTCTATTGAAGACTCTATTGAATGAATTTTTTCATCTCAACTCATCTTAAAGTATTCATCGATTTTATTCCACAAATGTATATACAATACAACAGAACATTACATTTGAAATGTATTATAAATTGTATGAAATGTTCAAAACATTGCCTATAAAATCACAAATACTATCACAAAAAACCAAATTTATAATTCATTTCACTATTCTATTGATTAAAGCAACTCCTCTCTGGCTCTCTGGCTCTCTGGCTCTCTCTCTCTCTCTCTCTCTCTCTCTCTCCCGCATTCTCTCTCTCTCTCTCTCTCTCTCTCTCTCTCTCTCATGAAATTATTAAAATTTGAAAATTTAATACACTTTGAGTGTAATAAACAAATATATTCTCTATATTTGAGACTTTAATCAAATATTTTTTTGTGAATCGATATTTATTTTAGTTTTGAGGCATAAAAGTAACGCAAAAACTTGAATTTAATCTGATTTTTGACTTCTTTTGCTCAGTTGAGTGACGCTATGATATGAGCAGCAATTTTCAGTATTGGCTCACTATTAGCACTGGTATGTCAATCAAATGATGCACTGATGCTCACGAGCTGTGCCACAAACTATTGGCATTTTCACTAATACCTGAAACATTTGGTTTATCACAAGTGGAGTGAAGGTATTGAACTAAAGCATGATTGCAAAGCACTGGTGGATTCCAGTACTGTACAGATGCAGAGCACTGTTGTAGATGAGAATGATGTGCATTATTTTACATTCATTGCTAACAAATTGAATAAAATTGGTTACAAATCGAATAAGTGATTCCCTTTTATTCAATTAATGTTTTCCACTTTCAAACCATTTGTTTATTTATTAAATTTCTCATCAGAAGAGTCATCCCTTTTAACACAAAATCGCATTAAATTGCTTTTTTTCGTGTATTTTATGTCACAATTCGTCTCTTATTTGGACTCAAACTGTAATCGCATTAAACTTTTTGTTTGAATCGCAGAACAAAAAAAACTTTTATTTATAAATAATCGTCGATTGGATGAAGAGATAAAAGAATTGATGATCTGATGAGACGTAGTCTAGTTCTGGTCCCTGGATATGATGTTTGTTGCTCTGGATGGCTGTGTGCTGCTCCCCGTGTGTCATATTCTTTTGTCACGTGAACTCCACCCCTTACGCTATTATATAATATTGGAATAATATTCTTGGAAAGGGAGGAACTAAACAACTGAAAGTGCAGGTTGTGTTGGATATGGCTTAAGAGTAGGGGAGCCTTAATGTTATGGCATATCATTGATATCATGCTTTGTGTTTATAACTAGTGATGTAAAGAAGTTATTGAAGTTATTGTTGCGTTTGTCTACTGATGAGCACAAACTTCTGTCAAACGTATAATATCTGATACATCAGAGCTTCCGAAAAATAACTCGCCTTTCAATTGGGAGAATATTACCCTCCAATAGACCTAATCTCTATTCATCCTTTGTATGAATGTCTAGAATTGTATTAAAATTGAGTTTTTATATAAAAATTTTATGAGATATTAGTTTTAAAAACTCATTACTTAAACGTCAGAAAAAGACTTTTGACTTTTGCTGTATATTTCTTGAGTTTTATATTTCATATTTGGATCTATTGCTCAACCATTGAACTAATCATTGATTGTCAGAGGATATGAAGTGCAAAACAAAACTTAGGTACAAATAATTGGCTTATATGACAACAAAGTCTAACCCATGAATGTCTGTGCAATAAAATAAGTTTTCGATTCGCTGCCAAACATTAGTAATAATATCTATGAAATGTGTTATCCTTTATTAATGTTGAAGTGGTATATGTGGGACGCCTTCTCACATAAAACTACGAATTTTTATGCTGTGCTGTGAACAATACATAAAACTTGATTGTATTTATATTGAAGTGCTGTTGACTGCCAGATATCACAAAAAATATTGTACAGTAATTGTATAACATTTCGATCCCGAAAATGAGTGGCACACAAATGAAAGCACAGGAATGGATAGGAAAGGATAGGAATGGAATAGAAAAGTAAATTGAATTCAATTTTTCTCTCATTGTTTGCTGTTATCGCTGTATCATTGGTTTTGGTCTCGATTTTAAAGTCGGCCACAACTACAACAACTACAACGAACGATGTGTGCGAACACCAGTCCTATTGTGTGCCAATGAATTAATTGAAAGAGTCATTAGATGTTCAATAAAATTCATTGGAGTGCACACAAAGCACAGCCATAGAGCTCACACACGAAATTGGCAAATCTTTGTCCAGATATATATGTTATGACATGTTCTTCATGTTCTTTCTGTAACACTATTTTGCCATTGCGTTCATGTCTTTGTATGATTGCAGGCATTTCTAGTATAATGTGCTCCTCTGATGTGATTATGATATATTGATATTTGGCTCGACTATAGTGCACTACAGTGCGTGCCATTGCATAATAAGTGGCGAACCAACCATACACTATGAGCCGACATATTCCTGTTCTATTCATATCCCTATCGCAGGCTTTTGTTCTTCATGTTCTCCTCAACAAAATGTTTGGTCGCTCAGGCATTTCAATTTGCATAGCACTGCATAGCTATGGATATACACCACTCTTATAGTGATCATAGATCTGAATATAACTCGGAATTCGTTATAACACAGACTTTATATCATAAACCCATTGAAATAATAGAATTATATTTCAGTTAATCAATCATTTATTAGTTTTAATCACTGGATAAGAGATATGCATATTATTGGCAAAAATATTCTTGGTAATACAGGCATAAAGGAATTCCGAGTTTTTTCTTGCCATGCTTAATTTAATTAACTCTTTCTCATAATCACATTTATGTTTGGCTCACATGAATCGTTGTATTCTGGTATCGACTCATTCAGAATCAGTACTTTCATTCTGTATTATTAGTTGGAGTGTAGTTCACGATATCTCTTGACATTATATACCAGTGCTCTCAGCTCTCAGTTATTTGCATTCTCTTATTGTGATCGCAATGAAGATCCACTTAATGTTAATTTACAGCAATAGTGGGCTCATCTCAAATCATGTGATCTTTTTGTTCGTAATTATAACCAAAATATCGTATTTTTGTTATCAGTTTTTCAGTAGAGCCACTATTTTCGCTAAAACTGCTGATTCCCTGATTTATTCTGTGCTTTTCCTTAATGGGGGCTTAGAATTAAATTTAATAAATCAAATCAAAAGTTCATTTAAAGTTTGGAGATATAAGAGCACAGAATATAATGCTGTTATTAACGAAGAGTAGAGCCTCTAATAGAGAGTTTGAAAGTAGTGTTCAGTTTATTCCTGAATTGTATTCTTTGGAAAAACGAGTTTTGATTATTAAATCGATTGTAATATTTGTTAATATATTTGATTGCTTTATCATTGATTCCAGTGATTTACACCTGATATATATGATTGCAATTGCATGCGCCAAAACCATGGCAACCCTTGCAGGTAGTGGTGGCTCATAATAGCATAGAACGGGCAGACTATTAACACCCGCGCCCATATTCCCCAGCAATAAATCAGAAGAAATATTATTGATTTGTTGCGCACCTCAAACATTGCACGCGCTCAGAGTCTGTGGCAGTGCTCTGATAGTGCTCTATGGTATTGCTCTGGTAGTTGTCTACTAGTGCTCTGGCATTAGATGGCTATTACATCTGTGAAACGCTGTCTGACACAGAGCTCAACTCAAAACTCTATTTTCACTCTTTTTCTTCATACGACTGGTCTATCATTTATTGGTGTAAATCGCGTTTTTGTGCCACAACTTTATACACAATAATAATAGAGATCCAGTAGTTATAGACGGCATCCACTAAATCATCGGATCCACACATTTACTCAACTATACAAAAGGAGAGTTGAAAAAAGTTGACGAGCCTTTCATCTGAGTCCTCTTCTGTGTGTTTTGTGAGCCAACACTATCTGTTTGTGCGTTTTCTAAGTGATTTTCAACTCAATATGTGCTGAATGTCTACTGGAATGCCATCAGAAGCACACAATTTACAGAGTTTTAGCCTTTGAATGAATTTATAGATTAACAGTTAATGTAATGTATCTTCACATCAAAAGCCAGAGAAATCCAGTTTTTAAGGTAAGTTCACTTTTCCGGACTCTCTTCCAATTTGATTCGTTATTCTCCTCCGAAAAACACATTCTTTGTATGAAATTCCACACAAAAGGGCGCTCCGTCTGTACGGAACAGTTGGCATAGTTTCCCAATGAATTAATTCCGATTCATTTATTTCAATATATCATATAATTAACGATAAGAAGAGTTGAAGATTAGAATAAAGAATAACACAATTCTGTGTTTGTCAGCAAAAGTTCTCCTTTTGTGAAGACTTTGTGAAGACTAAAGTCCTGTTTAGCTCTAGATTTGTATACAAAAAGCGAAGGCATAGAAAAAACTTATCGCAAACTAATGAAACGAAATGCAATCCGTTTTGTTTATATTGATATTTGTGTTTCATTTCCTCTGTTTCTATGTTTATATGAAAAAAGTCCCAGAAATCGACCGAAAAACTCTATTTTCCTCTATTAAAGACTTGTTGCATAAGTAGCGCACAGGTATATTAGGAGCCCTAATAGTCTTAATCTAATGTTTCACTTCAGTTCAATTAAATTTTTGTCTCAAATGGGTTTATCACTGCTTTTGTTTGCAAAGAATTGTACTCATTGTAAGTAAAGTGGAATTTAAGGGCTGGCCTTTCGTTTTGGTCAACAAAACAATTTAGTCGTTTGAATGGTTCGCACTAATAGTATAACAAATAAATGTTATGTAATGACGATATGAATACCAGTTTTATGCAAACGATTTGGCGATAAAACACTTTCGCGAATATATTTGTGTTGTATTTGTTGTTTAATTCATTGTTTTTATTGTGAAAACTCTTTTAATAGGTTTTGGCGTTTCGTTCGCAATTCGATTGCTTTACAAATGAGAAAATTGGTGAACAGTTGTGTTTGGAAAGCATGTGTTGTAATGATTTGTACCGATTCATTGATAGGTTAGACACATGTACTACTTTGAGTCGGTACGAATCATCCCATTCATGCATTTGACTACAAAACCTATCGATTACTTCATTACAACTAATTTTTGAGCTCTTATTAAATCTCTCATTAAATTCACTTTTGAACCGAAAAATTGTTTTAAACGAAAACTTTTTGTTTAATTTGCTTAACATTAAGTATACGTTAATAATAACATTGGAGCACACCATAGATCACAGCCTGAATATTAAACACTTTGATCTAAATTTTATTTGGCGCACCATTTGTTGGATAATCAGTTAAATTAGTGCTCAACCCTTCTATCGGTAAATCGACTCAAATACTCTGAATTTCATTCAATCGATATTACGAAACGAAATAATAGCAAAAAACAGATTAAATCAAAACATGTTTCTAATAAACCAAATGTCATATCCAAGAAGCTATTTGTTATATTTAAGTAAAGCTCATTTTTGTCGCCAACACATTAGTTAAGCGCAATTAGAAAATGATTTATTAATAATAATTTATTCTTAATTATGTAATCGTAGAGTATTTTCATTAAAAACTCATTAAAACATCTATAAAGTGCTCTTTATTTCGATATATTATTACATTTTTTGTCAAATAATAGTTGAAAAACAATAAATTGATTTCAATTCCATCAATGATATGATTGATATCAGGTAATGGCAGCACAGAATAGCACATAACAGTCACAATTGTTTTATTTGTTTTTTACTCTCAACAAAATTTTTGGCTTTTCCTAACACATGACCGCATTCTTTACAACATTTTTGGTACAAATGTTTGATTTTTAGACAAAATATTGGCTTTTGTTCCGGAATTACAATTTCTATCGATCTTATGTGGAATCTGACAAAAAGGTGTTATCCTGGGTTTGCCAGGTTTGGACATCTTAAACGAGATTTATATATCGACAAATTGGATGATTTCTTAAGAATCTCAAAGACCCACTCCTTATTCTTAGAGATAATGCTAAAAATTTCAAAATTTTGTGACAAAAGTCATTTTCTTTTGGTTATTACAGAAGTTCTGTACCTCCTGGCGATCCCCCTGTGCTATTATTTTCTCTGGCTTTTTTGCTGAATGATCCAATTAGTTTGTTTACCATACACGACATCATTAAACTTATATGAACCCTATGTTTGTTAGCTACTCGTATAGATATTTTGGAAAATGAGAATGTTGTTCATATTGAATGATCATATGTTCATATTGGCCAGTCTTTTGATAGAATCATAACAAGCAATTATTGGAAATTATTGTTGAGAGTCAAGTCATTAGTCGATAGGGAATCAAATAAATTGAACAAAATATTAGCGAATATTAATCAATGGTTTGATATGATTCGCATTAAATCGATTGAATTCATAATTTATTCAAAACATATTTCTCTACCAATAAATGAATGTTTGGTTGAATTCAATGATAAAAATAATTTGAAATTATATTCAATAGAGAATTGTTTATAACGTATTCAATACCGGAATAGTTGTACATTAAAAATGAAAAATCGTTTTTGTTTGTGTTCATCCCATTCCTTACCATTCCTTTCCCATTGTCTTCTATTTATTCTTATTTTGTTTCAGACCTAATGTATAAACTAATGCCAGCCCTGACTTTGATTTATAACATCGAGTAAAGGATTCTTAAGCCATATCTGCGACACATCAATGATATACTATTATATCGATTCAAAATTATAATGCGATAAATGACAATAAATGACAAGATTAACAATAAGTAAGCCGTTGTTCTGATAACTTATCTTTACTGTCATCACAACAATCTAGACATTAACGGATCAGTTGGAATGTCTCTGTAATGGTCGAAGAGGAGAGGAAAGTGCTGACCAGATAAGCGTAAAGTGAGAATCACATTATTTTAATGCTATCTTCCGTGCAATATGTGCAGGACTGCCCATACATTGTCCAACATTGTACTGTATAAGATTGTTTCTTTCCCAACTCAAAATATTAGTCAAAATAAACCACAGCAATTGTCGCTCTTATTTTTGTGGTATATAAACATAGAGGACAACCATATACACAACCACTACTATCACCAACACCTTGCATATCAACTTATCTGTTGTACAAAACTAATTAAATAATTTTAACTTTTGTTAACTTCACTTCAATTCCGAAATAAATAAATAAATAAAAGAGTGAAAGGAATGGCATTCCATTAATTTACGACAAACAATGATTTGCGTTTGAATTGTAAATGTGAACAAGCTCAATTTAATTGATTCCTAAGCTGAACACCATAGAGGAAGGGAATAAAATATTCATAGAATTGCTATCAGTTTGAATCACATAATACTCTGACTATAAATCCAGAACTTCTCTAAAACCTATTTTGAGTTTTCGCTCAGAATTCAGGTAAAGTTTATTCTGAAAGTAAAGTAAAATATAGTTTTCCTTTTGTTGGCTCACATTCTCGGAAAGACCTCCTATTTTGATGCATTCAAAAAATGCTTCATAAATATTTCAAATATTTCCGAAATGTGTAGAGAAGAGGACAATATATAAAAGGTCAGACTATACTTTAAAAGAGATAAATTTCAACATTACTACTCCTGAGTCTCGCCAGTGATTTATACCAATCACTTGATCCCGAACTGATTGAATGCATGAATACCTGAACTCCTGTTAAAAGAAGAATTTCCTGATCATTCTTTATATGTTTCGAGTCTTTAGAAATCATTTCTTCATTTCATTTACAAAAAGCTTTTATTTAATTATAAGTCTCACAAATGTTTTCAATATTTTAGTAATAAAAACATTTTTCCAAATAATAATAATAGACTCAAAATTAATGTCATTTTTACGAATTAATTCATTTGAGAGAATTTAAATCCAGAATCTTTTTTTGAATAATTCAGATCTTCTCCCAATAATCTCTACTTATATTTGAAAAATTAAATTTATGAAATGTGAATGGATAGTTGATTCCAATTTCCAGCATTCAATTGAGGATTTTTGAAATTTTCAAGTGTTTTGCAATGTTTCAGTTGGAAAGTGTAGAGATATGAATTTTATGAAATACGAATAGCTAGATGATGACGTTAGCTTTAATTCCAAATAACTCCCATCAGTATATTTAATTGAATCATCGTTCAAATAGATCTCGAAATTACCGATGAATTTATTATTCGAAGCGAATCCTGAATATAATTAATGAAAGAGAAGATAAAAATCTTTTAAATTTTTAACGAAAAACCATTTTTGATATCAAAATGAGTACCACTTTTGCAGAACTCATTTGAAATTTAAATCTAATTTATTGGAAACGAAGAGTTTTACTTCAATTCAATCACTATTTGATGGCTCAGTATTCATGAGAGAGAGAGAGAGAGAGAGAGAGAGAGAGAGAGAGAGAGAGAGAGAGAGA
>JAQIXD010000559.1:0-24466 GCA_034699985.1 Minunthozetes semirufus
GAGAGAGAGAGAGAGAGAGAGAGAGAGAGAGAGAGAGCTAATATGAATTGAGATGAGCTATGAATCGCTAACCAAAACTGATTTTCGCTAATTTGAATCCACTTTAGCTGAAAACGAGTGAAAAAAGTAGTTTATGTTATAATAGGTTTCCATAAAAAAAATGATTAGTTGAGTGAAAGACAGCACATCTACTGCTAATGAAATTCAAGTCTAGAGATAATTCGTGTCTAATATCTCATACCTTTGCTGATAGTTATATAACTTCATATCTTATTATACAGGATCTGTAGGATATGATATGAGCACTGACTGTATACTTGTACGTGAACTCATGCATGAGGACAATCAGGTCTTGATTAGACCCAAACTAGAAAAATAGTCTCCAATCAAGTGTAGACGTGAAGGACAGCCAGAGATCATAACAGAAGAGATTTTTATTAAATACTAAATTTAATTCTCATTTCTTATCATTAGTTATCAAATGAATGGAATGTTAAGAATACGTGAAAATTATCACTCATTCGGGTCTCAATCCAAACACTTTTGCTGATAGGGCTCACACTCACACTCTCTCGATATAAGTGTCCAAAACATAATTACAAATGCAAGTCATGTCTCACACTTCTTATCGCGATATGAATTACATATTTAAATGTATGGCCACTTGTTTTCTAACTTTTCAGTCAGTTATTCTGAGCGCTAAAGTAATTGTAGTGAATATCATTAGAGATGCAGAGAATAGCTCTGAAGTGCGGCCGATTCTACCGAACCATTCCTCGATCTGTGAATAGTTCAGTAAATAATTACAATAAATCCGTTCCTATTCTTCAGTATTCAAGCACTACCCCATCGATCGGTTCAAAGACTCTCTCAAACAATAGGGACGACAAAGTGATTGAACGATCGATTCTCAGGAGAAATGTTATGCAATCGACTGAATCCAAAGATTGCACTCAAATTGAATGCATTAAGTTTTTTGCTGACGAAAACATACTTCAGATTCAGTTCATCGACGGACAGACACTCAATTTCAATACTTTCTGGTTAAGAGATTCCTGTTTGTGTCCCAAATGTGTCCATCCATTGTCCAAAACTAAACTCTTTGATTGCGCTGACATTAGCACCGATTTGTTTGTGGATAGAGTCGACTGTTTTCATCATATCATTGAAGTTCAGTGGAGGTCTTCCTCGAGTGATGCAAAAGAGGAGCACATCAGTCAGTACAGTATAAGTTGGCTCAGACTCTTCGGTGATATCTTTGACGCAAATCCCAAGACAGCAATGAATTCAAATTCAGTGAATAAGGCCCCCAACGATGGTTTGTATGATTCACGGGAACCAAAACCGCAAACAATTCTTTGGGATTCAAATCAAATGAATAAACAGAAAATGTCTCTCAATTACAACCATTTTATGAACTCTAATGAATCGCTTCAAAAGTATTTGAAAACGTTTTGTCAATTTGGTGTCGCATTCCTCGAAGACGTCCCCAAAGAGAATAACAGAGTATTATCTGTCGCTCAAAGGATGTCATACGAAAAGACATCGACTTATGGAACTTCTTTTGATGCCATTTTCAAACCTCACTCTAACGGACAGATACCACATATGGAAACTGTTCCTCAATCTCATTCTGATTTCCCATATCGGGAAAGATCGCCAGCGGTTCAGTTAATCCATTGTATTGAAAAGACATCAATTGCTTCCACTCTTGTCGATGGCTTTAAATGTGCCGAAACTTTACGCCAGAGAAATCCGGATCACTTCCAATGTCTGACTGAATATCCGGTTATATTCTCGTTCTGTGATAATGAAAAAGGTGTTTGGTTTCGACAAAAGCGGCCAATTATTGAACTAAATAGCGATCAAACCATAAAACAAATACATTACAATCACCAATCAATGAGACCACCACTCCTTCCCTCCCATCAAACGGAGAGGTTTTACGAATCGTATCGGTATTAGTACTCAAAACCAAATAATTGAATGAATTAATAATAATTTGATTTATTGACAGAAAACTAACGAAACTAATCAGAGATGACAGACATGTCTATAGGTATTCGTTAAGACCGGGAGATCTGGTAATGTTCGACAATAGACGTATATTACAGGCCAGGGAGGAGTCCGATCACTTAACCCAACTCAGGTCTGTCCTCCTCTCAAATTATTAATGATTTTCTGAATAATTTATTTGTTTTGATAACAAGAAGTTCTAACAAATCATTTTATGTCTCATTATTTTCTCTGCTTTTTTTAGACATCTGGAGGTATGTTATGTCGATTCAGATCAAGTGATAGCTTTCTATGAAAAACTCACCGCTTAGTCCTCAACCACACTCTCGAAGGCATAAATAACTAATGAGTTCTTCGGATAAAAAAAACGATATTTATTTCGATATTAATTTAAGACATAAAAAGAGATACAAAACATGCGATTGATTTCAATATAATAATTATTATTAATTTATTTTACGTTAAAAACAGAAATCATTTAAATTATTAAAAACAAAAATATATTAAAACAAATGAAACGAAAATCACATTCAAATCATATAAAAAGGTTATCATTAGAGCTGACATCCAATAGAGAAGTCATAAATGGTATGTAATTAACAAATTGTATGTAATTTAAGAATAAAAGCATTAAAAACATTAATTAAAAAAATAAAACATAAAAAAAATCACAATTTGTTTTGAATTCAAATACCTTTTGATCCCTCCTTTTCCACCGAATCCTTGGACTCAAACAGTGATATCAAATACGAATAATTGGGCTCTTCTTCGAACTTCAATTGAGTGCAATAATCCATATATTGGACCAAATTATCCAATTTCTGGTTCTTTCGGTTTACGCAAAGCTTTTCCAACGAAATGTCGGTCTTCTGTTGTTTGATATAAATCCAGAACTCAGTGTTTGATTGTTTTTTCGGTGGATTCGTTTGAATGAAGTTCTTGTAATCCCAGGGAAGTCCGTCCGCTCTCGACAGCCATATAAGAGTATACCCGAGGAATATCATATCATCTCTTCTGGACTGTTCCTCACAGTTGTGGCCATTCAGTGATAAGAAAATCCTATTTCCAAGGATTTGGTTAAAAGGAAGACCTGTTTGGAAAGGTATGTGATTTCCATCTGAAGATCTGTACTCTTTGGCGACATCGAAGTCAATCAAATAGATTTTGTTGTCGTCGTTGGCGTCCAAAACAAAGTTATTGGGCTTCGGATCCAAATGTAAAATCCCGAAGGAGTGGCACCTCTGAAGAGCGGCGATCATCTGAACGGCATATTTGTTGGTAGTGTTGTCCTCCCATTTGCCGCCGTTTTGTGTCTCTTTTAAGTAAAACACTTTCAAATCGATTCCTCTTTTCTTCAGAATAAGGAACCGATGGTTGGTATCCATAAAGAAATCCAAAGCGATGTCAAAGTCTTCGTATTTCGAGAGCTTTTCGTAGATCTGGTGCTCTCTTAAGATTCCTCCTGTTCTTCGGGATCCGATTACTTCTGCTTTAAGTATGACTTCTTCAGTAGTCTTCGTATCCAAACAGTGGTAAACCTCTGAGCCGTCGATAATCTGCTGTCTAATGAGGAATCGCTTGGCGTCGGATCCGTTGAATGGTATTAATTGTCCTGATTTGAAAAAAGCCATTCTTTTCTTCATCTATAATCGGGTGAACTCCACTCAAGTTATGACAAAACTTCCAAAAATTAAAGAAAAAGTATTAAAATGTATTAAAAATGAGTTTTAAGTAAATGAAAATTACTTACCTTTTAGTGAATAATTGGTCGACACTTGAGTTTGGATCAAATGTTGAATAAAAAGATTTTATTTAAGTCTTCAATAGTTTTAAGACTTTTTTCACTTCAAATGAATTCAATTCAAAATTGGTTTCAAAAAGTTTTGGACTCCTATTCACTGTGAAAGCAATGATTGAATGACTGAATGCAGTGAAATGTTTTGTTACGTTTTGTGACTGCAATCACTCACTTAAAAGGCATTGCATTCCGTAAACATAAAACGTCCCGAATTTGTGTTTCAGATAAACTATTTATTATGAAAAGGTGTGCAGCACTTGATTTACCGCCAAATGGTTTTGTTTTCATTCATTCAATCATTTGTTTTGTTTTAGTGTTTGATTCAACTCTTCGGCGAAGAGCTCATTTAAATTGATTTTAGTCTTATATTTGAATCCAATTATCAATTATTTAAAAACATAATTAATGGCGTTATTGTGCGATAAATACCGACCTACGAGTCTCTCGAAGTGTGACTTTAATCGCCTTCAATGTCAACGTCTTAAGCGTTTGATATCTTCGGGAAATTTTCCCCACCTTTTGCTTTTCGGACCCTCGGGTTCAGGGAAGAAGACCAGAGCCTATGCTATCCTTCGGGAAGTGTTTGGTGCCGGAGTTGAGAGACTGCGGTTAGAAAATAAACAGTTCGCCACTTCTTATGGCCGAAAGTTTGAACAGACAATCGTTTCAAGTAATTATCATTTGGAAGTGAATCCCAGCGATTCCAATGTCTTCGACAGAGTAGTGGTTCAGCAGTTGATCAAAGAGTTGGCCACCAGTTGTTCTCTGAGCGAAAAACACAGCTTCAAAGTTGTTGTGATCACAGAAGCGGATCGACTGACCAAAGAAGCACAACACGCCTTAAGACGTACCGCAGAGAAGTATGTGTCCACCTGTAGGCTCATCCTTATCGCAGAGACCTCTTCCCCTATCATTCCGGCCGTTAAGTCGAGATGTCTTCTCATAAGAAACAGTTCTCCAAAAGAGTCAGAAATTTCATCGATTTTGATGACAATCGCGAAGAAAGAAGTGATTAATTTGTCGGATGAGATGTCACAAAAAATAGCCAACAATTGTGACCGCAATTTGCGTCGAGCGGTCCTCATGTTAGAGACCCATTCCGTGCGTCAGACGACTCACCCCTCTTCCACTCTTCCCGAACCTCAATGGAAACGACAGTTGGAATCATTGGCCAAAAGAATCACTGATTCGCAGTCAGTGAAGAAAATATCGGATATAAGAAACTCTTTGTTTGAATTACAGACGCATTTGATTCCAAACGATTTGATTGTCAGACAATTGACTCTACTTTTGCTGAACAAATGTTTAGACGAAGATATGAAGAATAGATTGGTCTCAATGGCCGCCGATTGTGAGCATTGGATGCGTTTGGGATCAAAAGCTATCTTCCATTTGGAAGCGTTTGTCGTAAAGTTTATGACATTATATAAGTGTTCCGTCGAAGACATTGACTTCGATTGCAATGAATTGTCTGACAATTGATTTGTTTCTAAACTTAAGTCTATTTTTATTAATAAACGAACGAAACAAATATGAATTCCTTTTAATTCTTTGACTTTAAGACAATATTTGGTTTAAATGAAGACAGAAATGGATTTTAATTGAAATACAAAATATGATAAAACGATTTGAATATCGAAGACATCTAATTGGTGTCCATTTTTTCTGGTTTGTCGTCAGATATCACTTCATTAGTATCCGACTCTTCTGTTAAGTAAAGAAGAATTTGAGATAAATTTGATTCAATTCTCCTAAAAAGGGAACAAACCGTTCAGAATTTGGTTCAACTGATGTGCGGCGCCTAACAAGACGTGGAACTGCTTCCTCCTCTTCTCCAACTTATTAAGCATTTGGTCTTTTGTTTGCTGAAGACTTTTGATCTCTTGTTCTAAGTCCTGAAGTCGGGTCAAAGTGTCGATTCGGTCGGAATGTCTGTTAATAACGGCTGCCATCGACTCGTATTCGCATTTGTTTTTTCTGACTCTTTTGGCTTCAATTAACTCTTCCTTACATTTGATGAGCTTTTGCTGGCATTCGATAATCGATTTGTCGATCTTCTCGTAAAGGGTCTCATAATTAGTCAACTCTTGTGTTATCATTCGGAGGGTTTGTTCCGATTTAATCATCGAAAGTTCGCACTGACTTAATGTCAGTAAAATTCTTTCGTAATTCAAAATTCTGGTCAAAGAACAAGACATTAGGACTTAAGCACTAAAATTGTGACATTTATGACTAACCTGTCCTCAGGAGTGTCATCTGTATCAAAGAGACACCATTTGACGAACTGTTTGAGCGCTATTGTGATTCTTCTGTCGTCTCCGATGCCGTCGCCATCGATTAAGAGCTTTCGTTTCATTACTTCATCTGAAAGACAGTCCAAAGAAACAAATTATTAACGAAACGATTGCTGAAGACATGCAAATCACTGTCAATTGTCTGTCACTCAAAATAGTCGGCAAAAAATGCGGTTAATTTGTGACCAAATTTTAATTGCAGTAAAAATACATAAAATGACAGAATATTGGAGTTTATGGTGAAATTGAAATACAAACCATCACTCATTTGAATCAATTTAGTTTTGTCCGACATTTTCGGGTAATTATATTGAAATTAAAATCAATTTATTGACGAAAATAAAAACAAAACTTAAAAACCATTTAATGTTTACAAACAATTATTCATCAATAGATGGGGTAATGAATACATCAATTGATAGCCAGAGATTGGATACCAAACACAAACCAAATCCGAAGTATTTGCCATCTATTGATCCCAATATTTATCCATAAAAGGGGTCATATTCTGAGAAAATTAATCCAACTTTTGAACTAATTTTGAATTTTTATTAATCTTTGGTTAAACTAAAGAATAAAACAAATAATTGAGAAAATCAGTGAATAAAACAAAAATAGTTTTCATTTGAATATAATTTTGAGAAAATATTTGAACGAAAAGAGGAATCAATTCATGATTTTTGACAGAAATTTAAATTTGAAATAAAATCTAAAAACAAATCTAATTATTAATTATTATAATATTTGTCAACAATTAGTCGGAATTAATCCACTTCTTAGGGTTTCTTAGGGCCGACCATATTCTCAGGTCTGACCCACTGATCGAACTGTTCAGAGGTCAGGAATCCCAACTTAGTGGCCGCCTCTTTGAGAGTCAGGTTCTCTTTGTGGGCCTTTTTGGCGATTTGGGCCGCTTTGTCATAACCGATGTGTGTGTTAAGGGCTGTCACTAACATAAGTGACTCTTCCATCAGTTGTCGAATACGTCTTTCATTAGCTTTGATTCCAGTGACGCAATTGTCTGTGAAGGAGACACAGGAGTCGGCCAACAGACGAACTGAACGCAAGACATTGGAAGCCATCAGAGGTTTGAAGACATTGAGCTCGAAGTGGCCCTGAGTTCCACCAATAGTGACGGCCACGTGATTACCCATCACCTGAGCGGCGACCATAGTTAGGGCCTCGCACTGAGTCGGGTTCACTTTGCCCGGCATTATAGAAGACCCCGGTTCCAGTTCCGGCAGAATAAGTTCGCCGATTCCAGAACGCGGTCCACTCGCAAGAAGTCGGATGTCGTTCGCGATCTTATTCAGACTGACGGCCAACACATTGAGAGCACCCGACACCTCCACAAACGCGTCGTGAGAGGCCAAGGCTTCGAACTTATTGGGCGCCGGACGGAAGTTCAGACGAGTGATTTCAGACACCTGTTCGGCAACCTTTGAATCCCATCCGACTCTTGTGTTAAGACCGGTTCCAACAGCTGTACCACCGATTGCCAGATAATAAAGTCTGGGTTCGAGCGCTGCTTTGATTCTATCGATACCGAACTGAATCTGTTGCGCATAACCAGAGAACTCCTGACCCAAAGTCAGTGGAGTGGCGTCTTGTAAGTGAGTCCTTCCGTTCTTAATGATTGTGGAGAACTCATTCTCTTTGTGTCTCAAAGAGTTCAACAGTTTGTCCAAAGCGGGCAAAAGGAGTCGATTGATCTCAACGGCAGCCGCGATATGCATTGCCGTCGGGTAAGTGTCGTTCGAGGACTGGGACTTATTCACGTGATCGTTGGGATGGACAGAACGATCCCCTCGAGTGCCGCCTAAATATAGGAAAGAAATTCAGTTTTAAATTCAAAAATCACTAAAAATTTGATTTCAAAAGAGAAGTGATTTTGAGAAGCATTTGAGACCTAATATTTCTGCGGCTCTGTTGGCGATCACTTCATTGCAATTCATATTAGTTTGAGTTCCGCTTCCGGTTTGCCAAATAACTAACGGAAACTCTCGGTTCAGTTCCAGTCTTTCTGTCATAACCTCATCGCAGGCCTGTTCTATAGCTGTGGCCAAACGCTTGTCGAGATCGCCATTGGCTTTGTTGACTCGAGCGCAGGCTTTCTTCAGGACAGCCATAGCGATGATAATTGGTTTTGGCATCTGTTCGGCGCCCCAATGACTGTCGGCTCCGATTCTGAAGTTGTCTCTCGACCGTTGAGTCTGAGCGCCAAAGAGTCGGTCTTTAGGAACCAAAACTTCTCCCATTGTGTCCGATTCCTTACGGAACTCTTGACGCGAGTTTTCGTCTTCGTGACGACCTCTGTGTTGATCTCTTTGAGTGGAAAACATCTTTTTAACCGCCAATTGAGTGATTCGTAACTGTTTTGATTGGAGTGTTGGAAGTGCTGTTCGCAAACACAAGTGTATTGAATGGCAATACATGTCTCCCCTTATATACTAATCGATGAATGAGAGAGATATTAAATTTCAGTCGATTACTGTTATCACAAATTAACAAGAATTTCGACTTTTTCACTGTTTTTCACACTTTTTATGATATTTTACTAATACTGTAGTCTTCTGTCGTTATGTTTAGTCTCCTTTCAGTCTGTCTTTACTGATGTCAACAAAAAACAGGGGTTTTTCACTAATTACTGAAAATATGATTCCTTATATTCTGTCAATTCTGATGATATTCCTCAAGTTTGATCTCTTTTAGTTTCTGGTGGTTTTTCTTCATTTTTCATTCAATTTTCTCACTGTTCATATCTAACATGCTCAATTATACCTCATTCTTAAAGTCATTGAGTTCTTGTAATTTATCTCTATTTACTGTTGACCTTAAGTTAGACTAAACAATGACAGGACTTTCGAGAATCAGTTCATAATTAAGATTAAAACAATTTCTTAATCTCTTGTTTGTTGAGTCTATAATTAGATCCCATTTACATATACTATTAGTATCTTTAAAACAATTTATAATCTTTGAAAATAGTCATTAATATCTTGTTTTTAGATATTTTGAAATACAATTCACAACTAAACTCGAAATTTTCAATAATTTATTCTACAAATTGAGTAGACTTTATAAATCTAAAAGAAGCACCAATTGAATCAATTAACTAACAAGAATCTCTTTGAAACATTATGAGTTTTAGAGAGTTTTTACTATAAATGAGAGAAATACAGGTTAAGTGTGAACCCAATGAAAGGAATCCTTTTCGCACAACCCTTTGAAATGTTTAAAGAATTTAAGGAATTAATGGTTTAATACTTCTATCGATTCATAAGAGTTTATTAGAAGTTATATCAGAGAAAAAGTGTTCCACAAAATAATCAATTGAAGAGATTTTTAGTGACTTTAATGAAAATTAGTTTTAATTATTTTGTTATTTCTTCAGAACCAAAAACAGACAAATATTCAACAATTGGAAAGACTTTTAATTTTATCTCTTTATTCGTCAAAATAATAATTTGTGAATAAATTGACTGAAAATATATAAAATTTTTAATTAAATGAAAGAAAATCTCGAATAGTTTTTCGTACAAATTCAGAATACTTTTACCATTAGTTCAAAATTCGGTCATTTTGTGGAAACTTTGTCACATTTATATACTTGTGTTTAATTTTCATAACTATTATGAGAAATGTCACTCAATTCTCGTTAAACTTTTTATTTATTCTCAATTCAAAGCTGACACTAAAGGAACACAAATATAAAGGCATTCAATAGATTGACATAAAATTTCAAATTTCAGTACAAATCTTATTTTTATTTCTTTTGTGAATCACTTGAAATATAAGAAATTAATTCTCTTTTTGAAGAAATGTTTAGATTTTCAAAGATTAGAAAAATATTGATTTGAATGAACTCTCAAAATAACATTTGAATAACAAAATACCAGAATTTGAATCTTGAAAACAAAGTTCTGAATAAAAATCAAAATTTATTTGATTTCGATATTATATCAAACATTTGTTCGTTGATTCCGGAAACCAAACTTTTTGATTGGATTCTCGGCCACTGATATATGCAATCCCACAGACATTAACAGTGGTAGGCCTCGGGTCACGATCTCAGTGTGTGCTCAGCCCTAAAATCACAATCACATTTGTGAGTGACGTCTATTTGCGTTAACGACTTTCGGACACATCTTCTTCTTCCACTTCTTTAACATTAATGAGTTTTTGGACCATATGTTGGATATGAAAAACCGATTATTATTCATCGCAAGTGTCGAGTCTTGGGATCGAAATTAAGATAAATTGTCTGAAATGATAATGATTTGGACAAAATCTAATTGAAAAATGCTTTTATCCCTTCAATAATGTGTGAGACGACGGAATGGCATAAAAACTCTTATCAAACATTACCACAGAATTTGAATCATTATATTAATGATTGTTTTCTATATTAATATTAATAAGTTGTGACTCATTTACATCAAAACTAAAACAAATAAAAGACTTTATAATTAGACAACTAATGGATTTTCACTGTTAATCAAATTATATTTCACACTTCGGTCCAATTTAGAAGCAATATTGAACCAACTTACCCTTTTACTTTACCCTTTTAAATTTATGCTAAAAGCTATTTATTTTGCAAAAGAATATATCCATAAATTTCAGTCATTCACTCATAAATGATCATGGATATTTCGGCAAAATCGATATTTTCTTATTTTTGCTGAATTTTACTGCTCAATTAGACAGTCTGGTATTACCATGAGTGTTTTACATAAAGAATTTAATATTCATTACATAAAACACAATAACAAAACTTTTATGGCATTAAAGAATTAAAGTCACAAAAAACAAAACCATTTTTATCGACAAAATTCCCATTTATTTGAAATAAAACAGAAATATTCAAAAGTCTTCTCTTTATTGTGTATATATGTTTAGACCATTTATTTGTGGAAAACAACCTTTTTTTTGAATAAATGTTCACATTTTTAGACTAAGAAGAGATAGAATTTTATAAAATGTTAGGCAAAATAGAATACTATTTGACGTATAATAACATTCAGACTATTATTTGTATTGAAATTGTAGTATTGAAGGCATAAAAATTCAGAAATTGATAGTAAAACCAGTGATGGACAGACATCAAGGGGGAGATGGCTTCCAATGATTGCATTCTATTGAAAATGGATAATAAATCAAATGCTTTTTTAGAGCTAAACTTATGTCAAATAAAACGCTCTTAAACAATAAGTCTCCTCATTTTTCAATCAAAATCAGTCATTAAATTTTGTTTTCTTACTCTGACCCGTTTGTCGAATTGATCCAGGCTTATTTTTAGTTCTTTTGATTGTGTCATAAATCCAAATGACATACTATTTTGGATTTGACTTTCTTTTAGGATATTCTCTGTATTTTGAGGCAAAAATATTCTGTCTCTCAATAGAAAAGTATTTTCAATTGAAATGTATTTTACTTAACATTTTTGTTGAATAGTTAATGATATGAAATCATTTCAAATCAAATAAATTTATTCCATATAATGACGACATTTCTTGGAATAGAAGTCTATTTGAATAATCTCAAGAATTTTGGGTATATTTTGGTATATCACCAGAAATATGAATTTATTTAAATGAATTTATTATTCAAATTCTTATTACATTTCTATTCAATTGACTTTTTGGTCAAAACTATTCAAAACAGTCTTTCAATGAAATCATAATTTTTATACAATTAAAGGATTCATTGAATAAGATTTGAATTTATCTGTTACTCTAATTACTATTAATTGGAGCTCAAACTCAAATTCAAGCAAACTTTGCTTTAATTTGCCTACAATTCAAACAATTGCCAGAAAATACATTATCTATTGAAAAGTTTGTCTAACAAAACAAGAACTGAATAGCTTTGGATCAGACAAAAAGCTGAACAAAAGGCTTCATTTTATGGCTATCCATTACAATTGCTATTCATTTGGTGTCAAATAAGTGATTCAGTATTTGTATTGAAATTAACCGACAGTTAAAACCTTTCGACCGAATGATAAGAAATGAAAACAATTGTTGAGAAACAATGAATAGGTTTTTGTTGGAAATCGATTTTCTTCGGATGTGAACTAAAAGTATGTGCGAAATACCAGACAATGGCTAACATTCCCCTTATTTTTGAGTTATTATTTGTAGACAACATTCTATAAATCAGAGGATATGGTCTTTTGGAGCCTTTCCTTCGACTGATTACTAATATTTGTCGTCATCTGAATTCATTTGTCTGAACAAACAGCTCAATAAAATAGTTGTAACTGGAATTAGGAGTACTCTCGACGTGTAAACAGAGAATAATGTAAATGTAAATGTAGATGATTGTACATCATATGATTCATAATACTAATGGTAGGATAATCTCAACATAATGAGGCCATATGAAACACGAGCACAGAATATACCAATATCTGCCATAATATTTCACTACCAAAGAAACATTACATTCACTGGTCAGACATATGACAACTTATGATTAACTACTTTTAAGAAAAACTGAACGCTCTAATAGTCAGATATTCTGTTCTGGCCAGTGGTCGATACGGCACTACTTTAATCAAGTGAACCACTGACAGAATTGCCTGTTTTTCAGTCCCTTATTAACCGTTCCCGAGTGTATTACGAGTCTGTTATTTCAAGTGCTGTACAAAAATAAATCATTTGAACGACTCATTGACTCATTTGCTATATTGAGTTACCATAGAATTATTGAATGTTGTCTTCATATAAATCATTGCATTTCTTGTACTCAAAGTTAGTGAAAATATGTTCGCATCCGATGATAGACTCAATCCTTGACTCAATCAAAATCATAATTTAAGTAATATTTTGTTCCGTAAAATTGTTTTATACGAAAACTAAGGGAATCTTATAAATCAAAAGTAATTCTATTATAGAAAAGATTTGTAACTTATATTCACTATTTTCAGACCATTAATAGATGGATTCAATATTTTGAATGCCATATAAAATAAGAGCCTTTTTGTGTCGACTCGACAAACAAGAGGAGAGTCCAGAATATAAGCCAATAAATCATAGCTTTATTCACATTTCTTCAGAATTTGTGCCACAATTGTGACAAAGAGTCCATTAAATGTAGACTTTGATCGGAGACGTTTCATATTTTAATTCACATTAATTAAGTCAAAAACCCATTAATATAAGAGCATCAAAAGTTAATCAACTCAATGGGTTTGACTTCACTTTTAATTGGATAATAACAAGATGAAAAAAAGATACTAAAATTGCTCATCAATTATGGAGCATTGAGTTTATCATGCTTGAAATGTCTTTTAAGAGCTCAGTTATCCTTGATCACCATAGTGAGCACTAGCGTATTTGTCCTAGAATTTAGACACCAATCACCAGGGGATGGCTTAATGGAAGAGCATATGAACTCTATTTATAGTTTGTCTTTGATTTTCACATTAAATACTTATTGATTGAATTGAAGATCACTTTCAGCGGAAAATTGCTTAAACTGAAGTGAAGTGAAAATTCTCATTGAATTACAAATGTCTTAAAAGTAAAGAATCAAATCAAATGAACCCTCAGTTTGTTTAAACAAACTCTGAATATAAACGAATAGTTTTCGACAATTATTTGAATAATCAAAACAAAGAATAGTTTCAGAAGAATGGCTGAAGAGATACGAGTTTAGTCTTATATTTATTATTCTTGTGTTTTATTCTCTTCTCGTAAATAAGCTTTTGGTGACAAACGAAACAAAAACCAATGAATGAGTGAATAGAAGCAAAAGGAAGGGAATAGCCATACGAAGTATTACCAGAATCTCACTCTTGGGATCTAACCTATTTCAAATCACCTTATATAAATATGAGTATTTCACATGGCTCATAAAGCCCTTCAGGATTTAGTGAGCAAATCCACTGTCAACCGAATTTTTGTAGTTAATTCCCCCGACGAGTTTGGGTTATCCCTTACAAAAAATAGTAATTCATCTTTTGGTTATATTTGTGCTTCACTCAGATCTTTTCGGTTTTAATATTATAGTGAAATAAATTCAACTGTAATTTGCATTCAACTCAAGAAATAGTCACAAAAATTGTGGCTCAAAGAATCGGAGGAATAAAAATATAACTGAAATTTATTTATGAATTTGGAGTGAATATAATGTTCGGACACCACAATGACTCTGCAGACGATATGATGAGTCGACTGCAGAAGAATAACAAGAAGAAGAAGAAGAAGTAATAGAGACACTCATCCATAGAGACTGCTCAGAATCTGTGCAAAACTGTGCGAAACGATAGTCGCTATTTGGCGAACAGCTTCAGGACTCGACGTTTCGAGAAATTGTTTTTTGTGTCACAACTGGAATGCATTCAATAGTTTCTACTCTTTCTGTTGATTATACTCTTCTAATGCTATCCATATATGACATAAACTTTTATATTCAATGGTGTAATCAATGAGCAAATAAGACATCAAATCTTATTTTGTTTCAATATTGTGTCCAATGTTTAGCTGTGTTTCTCGAGTCAGTGCTAATAAAGAGCAGAACACAGAATATTGTTTGTGCCACACATTTGTGTAATGCCATCCAGTTTTGGTAAGAATTATTGGGTTCATCGCTGTGTTGGATGTCTGGCCGCTGTAAGTGTGTCTTAGTCTTAGCGTTTTCTAAATGAAATTATCCACAAATTACTCCATTATATGACTGCATATGTCTAACCAAATGATGAAAAAAGTTTCATCTTTCAGATCGATATTTAGCTCAGTATTCATAACACATTTTCAATGTATATCCAAATGTTTTTTCAGCGAAGATTAACTTTAAATCATTTTCATCGGCGAATATATAATCCATTTATTTTAATATTGAATTATTTTTGGAGAAAAAAGGAGATATTGTTTATCACATCGACAATAGTAGTGTTGATCTAAGGCTTAGAAAAACTGTTTTTCATAAGTTTATAATCTGTTGAGACTGAGCATGATAATTTATTGATTCTCATATTACTAAAGGCAGTGAACTGGCAATAAATTATTTAAAAAAAGTCAATTTATTATTCAATTAAAATTGCATTTCATTAAACATTAATATATTTATTTGAAAAATATTTTGCTTTAATACATGATATAAAAGTGTTGATATATATCTTGATAATCTCGATAATATGGTTTTCAGTGCGCTATTGCCTCATCCTATGTATTACTCAACCGTAAAGTGTGTCAAATGCCAGTCATGTCACAGGAGGACATGACCTCATGGGTCGATCGGCCCACAACAGCAGAGGATATCAAAAAGTTCATCGTTACGTACTACGATTGGCTACACATTTACCACTACATAATATTCAGCTGGTGTATTTTCATAATTATCCTGGCCTTCATTAACATCGTTCCTTCTCATCAAGACTTCAAAGTATTAATCATCTGTTTAGTGAGTCTTTCACTCTTTCCGTATTTAATTTGCTGTTAAGATCGTTAACATTTATCGTTCGCTTTTCTATAAAAAATATTTGCTTTTTTGAGTATATTTATGAATTGAGTCGGAATTATCAGTCGAGTTATTATCAGAAGTCATTCCCTATTTTTTTCACACTTTCCTCGAATAATGAATAGTTTTTGTGTATAACTGATGACATTATTTAACCAATGATTTGGTGTTGAAATTTTCAGCAAATATTGTTGATGGGATCCATGGCTTTATTCACTCTCTATTCAGCATTCGAGGCATTTCATAAGCCGTGTAAGTCTTCAGCCAATAGACAGGAATACAAATTCGATACCCGATTGTTGAAAGATAAGAGACCTGTGAATGTCTATGAAGACGAAGACGACACAATGATCCAGATCTGTCTGATCGACGCCAGTGTGGCTTTTGTACTGTTGTGTCAGACATTTTTATTCTTCTTTGATTCGCGACAGCATATGATAGAATGGCGTAACTGATACTCGAAATAGCCGTTCATTTACTGTTTGTTTGTCTTATTTGTGAAAAGAAGTGAAGTAAAGGAGAAGTAAAATAAAAACTTAAATTTGTGTCAACCCGTCAAACATCTGCTTTCGTTTGAACGACTCATCCATACGACACACCACCACTTGTGCAGTCAAGACCAGAGTTCTCTTTGCTTAACAACCATTTCCATCATCAAAGTGAAGAAGAAATAAGTCTATTACAGAGCCCTTCGAATCAAATCAGAGCCAATATTATTGGAATTCCTAATATTGGATGAAAAATGGCATTAAAAAGAAGATAACACTTTATTTGCTCAAAATCTTCGAAGAGAATCCAATACTACTAATAACCGATTGTGTGTTCAAAGAAGAGATAAAAAGCTGTAGTTTAGGACAAGGATATAGTCATCACAACTCATACTTCAAAGTTTCAAAACATTTAACTCAAATATAATTAACATTTTTTTTCGTTCAATCGATTGAAATAAAAGGAAATTTTATAACAAATAAATGGATTTTAAACACAAGAGGAAAGAAATTGTCTCAACTCTAAGACATCAACTTTTGAATCGATTCGGAGCTCATTAGATCTGAGTTATTATGATATTAAGTGATTGTATTTTAGGTAAAGTATGCGATGCTTTTGTGCCGCCGTTTGAATAAAATGATTGTAAGATAATTACTATAAGATTGTAATATAAAAGTGAAAATTAGATCAAAACAGAGATTTTGTAACAAATATTAAATAATAAACTAATTATACAACAAATATGTGAAACTCTGAGGAAAATATACTTTTAAACTAATTCTAATAAATTTCATTCAAAATGATGACTAACTTATTATTCAATAAAAGGATTCAGGATATTATACCAATTTGTTTAATGAAGTATGTCTGCTGAGGGACTGACTGCTACCAAACCACACTTTCTTATAATTTTATTTCTGTTATTCAATTATATGATTAAATTTCTGTCAACAATAGTCTCATATTTTTCATTAAATCCAGAATTTGTTTTGTTTTTCATATTCAGTTCAAATTCAATATACAGGAGTAAGTCCTTTACAAAAGGCTGGCATTTCCTACATTATATGAGATCTCAATTGTGTGAAACAAATAATAGAAATGCAATTCAATTTATTCTTGACTACAATCAAGATATTCCTAAATATAATAATTTTCCGAATATTCTGGTCTTTCAACTCAAAACTGATTGAATTCAAAGCAAAAATTGTGTCCCAAATAATTTGAAGCGTTTGAAGCGACAAATATTTGTCGGAATATTCTGTTTTATAAGAGATAATATTCTGTGAAAATGCTTTCGGTCATTGAATTGATTATGTAATACATAATAATATATCACTTTCTATTGAAAATCTGGAGCACAGAATCCGTCAACAGATTGTCTGCCAGTTTTTGTTAGATTTAATACGGATTTAATAGATTTGGTGAAACAAATTCATTAATTATTAATCCAGTAAATTGTCAAATAGTCTTAGGAAAGGCAATTGTTTGGCAAATGAGACAATCCAATGACAATTTGCTGCAGACATAACTGCAGAGGCAATGGTCTCAAAATTCTGTCATTAATGCCATTAAAAGATATGATCGTCTGAATCGTCATATTTTGTCTAATCGTCAGCAAAATTGTCGTTATATTTGTTTTATCCTTAGTTTAACTCTAAGAAAATGAGTGCCATTAATGAGGCAAATGATCCGACAATTTGCTCATTAAATGTCTGCCTCTTAAAAGCTAAACATGAAATGTCCACTTATTATAGACTTTTATTATATAATCGGTTTCTTAGAGAAAAATATAAAACTGAGTTTTAAAATGAAAAACAAATTGAAATAAAGCTTAAGAATCAGAAACAGAAGACTTTCTCTTCAAATGATAAATGTTTTCATTGCTATCAAACTCATTAAACATCGGATTCTATTATAAGACAAACTTTTAATCGAAAAAATTGATTAAAACATTTTATTCTTCAGAAAACTCCTTCTTTTGGTTTTGCGCTAATATTTCTTAACTTTGTTGGATATTAATGGCCGGATCTCTTGATTTATGAAAGATAAATGAGTAATGAATACCCCTCTCATATATTATGAGAAAGAATTTAATTAAAATGTGAAGAGCTTTGAGCGCTCTTTGTATTGATAACAGTTTTAATTATACTTATTATGAGTTATATTATATAATAATATCTATTAATAATTGCATAGAAAATGTTTGTTTAGCACTCAGTCTATGAAAATAAAGCAGATTTTAAAATTGAACGCCAAAATTAATTGTCAAGTTTTATGATCTTTGTTAATTCAATTAAGTAATAAAATCATATAAAATTCAAGAATAGATGAACTAAAGGGCATTAAAGTGATTGTGGGTAAGAATGGCAGCAAAAGTCACAAATGAATATTGATCTTTGGCTTAGATTAACCAAAATTTGATGAAAAAATACATATATTCTCATAACTTCTTGAGGAATATAACATAGATTTTGTATAACGAGCCTCCAGTGGCCACAAAACCAAACCAATTGTGCCATAAAATTAATTAAATATAAGCAACGCTTGAATTATTGATAAAAACAAAATATCCTTTCAATTAATTCAGAGTCCTTTGAGAAGCGATTACTTGTCTATCAAAAGTGGTTTCAAATAATAGGAATATTGAATAAGTATTTGATAAGTCTGTATATAAGTTCATTAAAAGGTCAGTCTTGTCATTAGTGTTCATGTTGTGCGGTGTCTGTATATTACGGTTTATCCGCTAATTATCTTTAAGTCACTCTTTTTTATCGGACTTTTCCGTCAAAATGTTTTTTCAGTAGAAAAGATTTCAATCACTTATTCAATGATTTATTCATTTATTTCAAATAAAAAAAAACAATTTTTTGAACGCTTTGTTCAAAACTAGTTTACGTTTAGAATCAAATTCTTATGTAAAATACAGTCTCTGACCAAAAGCTATATTAGATTTCAATATTCAGATTAGATTTTTATGTTTGAAATTCAAGGGTTTGACTCGACTTCACCCAAACTTTATAAAACTGCAACAATTGTTTTGATCAAACATTTCGTAATCCATTGAAACAAATCAAACAAAACAACAAATAAATCACTTTTTCGGCAAAAAAGAGACCGAAACTAAACTTCAATTATATATAAAACAAATTATATTAAAGATTTAATAACAGAATATTTGGAAACTGCTATCAAAACAAACAAATCAAACAAATAATGGATGAGAAGTGTATCAAAAAAATTAAGACATGTAATGCAATTCTGAAGATAATATTCTTGGAAAGAGATAAATGTAATCCAAGAATATTACGAAAGGAGATCCCAAAATAGATGACAAATAAAGTATTCTTACAAATAAGTACTGAATATAGTCTTCTGTTCAATAATTGGTTCGATTAATACTAATCTGATTTCGTTATAATTTAATCGATTGAATATCTTTTGAATTCAGTCCTTCAAAGACAAAGACATTGTTTGAATATAATGCAAAAGACGTGTAAGATCTTGACGAAGAAGAAGTGGAATTTTGTCTATCTTTTTATATTAAGTTGAAAAATCGATTGAACAAAACTAATGATTCGTTCAGTTTATGTGTATTCAGAGCACAACTAATTAAAGACAAACATTAGATTCAATAAATAGTGTGAAACGTTATTAACGCAGAAATCAATAAAATCTTCTCTAAAAAACAGTGAAAGCATCGCAAACATCGCAAATACAGAATTTTGGATCTGCAAGAGGGGCAGGAAATGAGAAATTTTAAGAATCATTTGCTTTTGACGCAAATCTCATTTTTTCAACCATTTTAGTTGACCTGAAATAAGTGGCTATTTATCACTGGGTATTATCAGTACTTGAAGGCTGTTTTATTAGAAATCGATTCTCAGATAAATTCTTATGCAAAATAGTATTTCCCTCTCTTTGACCTCTCTTTGGGAGATATTTTTCATATAATTTTAAGTTAAAATCTTTTGAAAAATGATCGCATTTTTCTAAAAATAAAACAATTTATAAGATTTTGTGTTTTGAGAAAAAGACTTAATCTTTGTTTAGGACATGGAATCAGACATTTTTTCGACAACTCATTGATTGGAAAATATAAATGACTTTTAACTAAAAACAACTTCACTTAATTTAAAGGCGAGTTTTCCGGTGACCGGAGTTCATAACAAGTCATTAAACAGATCTCAAAATAGAAATTAATTCTTCAAATCACTTGAACTACCAGTACTTCAACGGAAAAAACGCCTATTCCTCGACCAAAACAAAAACATTTTAATCTTGAAGTTCATGACAAGAGAATAGAATTGTATTTAATTTAATTAAAGTCATTTGAAAAAAGCAGTGAAACTAAATTAAAAAGGAGTTCGTGTCAGACAAACATTGATAGCCTATTCTGTGTTGACTTTCTTAAGAAAGTCGATTACAACTGTTCTAACTGTTGTTCCAATCCTTGCCCTCAGAATCCGTTGAAGCACTGGAAGCACAGAACAACTAAATCAAAGTATTTTTTGCTCTACTTTTCATTCTGAGCAACAAAATGATTAATAAAGATTTATGAGATCACGATCTCTACTGGTTTTCTCGTAATTTACATGTGATTTAAAAGTGAATACTTTCTTAAAATCAGATATAAGTTAATAAGTAATACATTTTATTACATTTTTATCCATTTATTCGCTTATTTTATCTCAAATTTCTGTCTCTTTTCACTGAAAAAATGCTGAATTTTTTGCCCGACTTTTGAAACAAAACATTTTAATTGAGATTTGAGCCAAAGATAATGAATTTGAAATTGATATTTGCCATAATTATTATCATTTAACCTGGTCAATAATTGAAATAATTGCAAATTTAATTTCAGATCCAAATTATTGATTAATTTTGAACATATTTTAGATGTTTATCATCACTTAAATGCCAAAAAACATTAATTCATTTATTGATTGATTAGATATGGGTTTACAACAAATTGAGTATAGCAAATGAGTAAATGAGTATGCCAATTTTTCTGATAACTTAATTCACAATTAATTGAAATGGACTTCACCGACAAAAATCAAAACCATTCCACAACCTCTCAATCGATCAGAGCTATGACTCGTAGCTCTCAATCGATTATTATCAGGAAGTTTTACACTTCAAGTACTTGTAAAACGAAATTTCATTGAAATTCAATAATAAATAGATTTTTTTCACCAAAAATTTCATCAAAGAATTCAAAGAAAAGCAGAAAATAAATCAAAAATTCATAATTCGTATTATACCAGGTCTGTAACCATGACATTTAGCCACCCAAAAGAGTTGAAGAATTCTAAAATTACATTGAATTAATTTTTAACTTAATACTTTTTGAAATTTAATTTCAAGCTTTCTTGAACAATCTTTTATCATCCATCAAATATTTAATTTGATCTTATTATCCTTTTTTTTATGGCGGTTCAAGTTGACCATCTATAAATAATACATGACTGGAATATAAATAATTTATCTAGATAGGTTTTAACAAAATTCATCAACAGATGAGACACAGAATAAAAGCAAATTAAAGTCAATTGTAATGAGTTTGTGGAAGAGTTTGTGAAAGAGTACTTATTTTTGTATCACTTGAGAGACAATCAATGAGAAGAAAGAGAAAGAAATCAAAGAAATAAAAGCAAAAATAGTTTTCGATGTTATTCTGTTCTCAAAGACAGACAGACATTAAATATATTGGATCCACGATTAACGAAGAACACACATCTTATGTCAGATACTTAGACCTAAACTAAAGGTCAGGAAAGAAAAATATTAGAAATACATTGACTTAATGTTCAGGATTTGAGTTGGAAACAGAAAATGATAAATTTGAAATTCATGACCGAAATATTCTCGAATAAATCGGATACTTTAAGCCAGGACTGAATACAGGCACAGCCAGAGCACAGGCAAAAACATCCACTGAATTCGTGAGTATTCGGTCCGATAAACAGATTTACTATAAATCAATACTATTTTTCACATTCAAATACATACTATACTCACAATAAAGTGTCGAATCAATAAATGGAGAAAAACTTTATGGTATTTCAAATTTATTTTATACATAAAATTGAAATACTTTGCGATGTATTGACTTTTATTGAATAGACAGACATTTATTTATTTATCGTTTGTTTTGTGGAAAAAATTGGAAAAACAATAAAAGATTTTCTGAAAAACTTTCACATAAAAGAGTTCTCGGTATCTGTCTTAAGGCATAAAGAAAGTAAGATTTGATTAGAAATATATGTATTGTTGTTCTGGACTTCAATGTCAGTCAAAGGTTTGATGAATGGCTTCTGTTATTCAATTTGAGATCACATATCGATCTGTGAAATCTCTTTTAATTAACCTTTTGTTCACGAATTTGCGAGTTATAACACATTTACAAAATAGTAATCTGTTTTCTAAGGGTTTTCTCATTGAATTCAATCGCTGTTTCTCTAATGGATGTGTGTTTGGGAGAGAAAAATGAGTAAAAACAAAAACAAAACAAAAACTCATTATATATTTATCTCTTGAAAGTAATTTTTGCCGACAATTGCATAACAAATGTCACGACTTTTTCGATGAATTTGTTAAAAATCTTCTAATTATTACAGAGTTTTGCCTCCGATTGAAAAAATTTAGACATTTTCTAAACCCATTTCCCAAAAGGTTTGCCTAAAGAGAAGACAATTTATTCAGAGATAATGAAATGCAAATATTTTTTTGATTTTCTTTATTTCGATTTCACATATAATTCACATATAAATCATATTTTATTTTTGAAATTCGTTTTTGAATTAAAACAAAAAATAAAAGTCGAACTCAAAAGAAAGTTCTCATTTCAAGACTTCTTTTGGTCATTTCGAAAGATATCAATCTGTGATGTCCAAGATGGTACAGATAAACTCACTCACTTTAACCCCGATGACTTTCGATTGTAAAGACAGATCTCATCCTTGAAAAACACCCAAAATGACATTATTTTTGGAATTTTATGTCTTCCTGTTCAAAAACCAGACAAGATTAATCACGTTGGCCACCCCCAGTCCATTCAGAGACAGATGAATACATTACCGAAAGGATGGCACTAAAAATAAGAAAGGGTGTTGTTTGCAAAGAGTCTTTTATTAATAACAATCGTTTATCTTATGAAACTCGAATTAAAATTTTTGAGAAACTGATGAGTTTTGGTCCGTTTTTCCCAAATTAATCGCTTATTTTGAACTCAACTAACAATACTATTAAATAATATAATTTATTATTCAGTATTAGAAGTGATTTATTTGAAGAATAACTCAATTATGTCTCAAATCTGATATAATTTCTATTTTAAAAACCTTTTGTTAAATAATGAATTGCTTTTAATTTGAATACAAAACCAAATTCAGTGTAAAAATGCAAATATTTGTGCGAAAGGCGAGGACTAGATAATGGTGAAGAGCATGTGCAGCCTCTTCACCGTAAAGTGGATTAGGTAATTTGCTATCATTGCCTTCGAGTGTTTCCACTTCAATGAAAAGCACTTCCGTTCAACCAATTCAATCAAATTGAAAAGTTTTTAACTCAAACTTATAAAATGATATAAAATCTAATGGACAGGACTGACCTTTCGTCTCGATTTCTACAGGCCTAACCTTGGAAAAAGTCTTTCTGTAATTTATTGCTGAAGCAAATATAAAATCTCATGCGTAAATAATAAAGAAAAGTCACCTAGATTCACTGATTCATTGTATTAAATTTCATTTCTATTTACTGTAATAATGATTCTTATAAATGTCTTATTTTCCTTAAGAATACAATTAAAACATTTGTTTATTATATGAGAGGAATGTTTATTATAGTCTTTTCGCAAGAACTTTATTGCAATAATTGAAAGACTAATTTAATTACAAATTGTTTGACTAATTTGTTCTATAAATCAATGGTTTGTGTATCAAAAATACAAGTCCTGAGCGAAACAACAATAAATTGGAAACTAATAAATCATTTCTATAATCACTTCTTTCATTACTTAATCCAGTTTTGATTCAAAATTAATTCAAAATACTGTTAATGTATTTTGCATTCAAAACTCAAAATAATTATTACGACAAATAATATTTGCATTAAATCTGTTTATTTTTATACGAATTTCTTTTGGCCCCAATATTAACACGAATTACATAACCCTCGAGGAAAGCCTTCAAATGAGAGAAATAACATTTTATTTCATTTCTTTTCTTCTTTTGCTAAAAATGTGGCAAAACTTTCGTTACGAAGAAAACGGATTAATCAAAAAGTTGAGTATAAAACGTGTTCTCTATATTTGAATCTATTTTTTAAAAGGCTTTACTCTTTTATTGGATTCAATATTGGATTTATAGCAGGGATGGCCGACCTCCATTTTGTTAGGGGG
>JAQIXD010000560.1:0-24459 GCA_034699985.1 Minunthozetes semirufus
AATATTGTGCGAAAAGAATTAAAATCAAAAACGCTTTGAATTATTCATTGAGTTATTCGCTGTAATGACTGTCGAATGCATTAAAATAAATAACTAATTAAGTAATAAATGAATGAAATGTTGGCTCTATTTTTCTTAGAAGAAAACTTCGCTAATTATATCGTCGAACAACTTTTCTCACTCTGGAAACCATTGATATTCCGATCGATAGTCAACTTTTTTCATCAAAACTATCAGAAGATATGCTTCAGAAGAGAGTTCGAACTTTGAACCAATTGTTTCGCTCTTCAGTCGAAACATTTGTCGAATAAATTACAGACAATTCTGTAAACGGTTTCGTGACTCCGACTCAAACAATAAAAATAAAAAATACCAGGAATACCAACCAATACGAACGAATACTAACGAATAGCTTATCAATAAATGAATCAATTCTACAAAGAAGGGTATAATTTAAATTAATTTGTTGGGAATATTCCAAAGTTCCGTTTGAAAGTGATTAACATTTACTACTAATTATTTAATTACCGATTTTAATGACTGTCTCCTCGAATATCATTTTTAAAAGTTTCAAAATAACCTTCATTTTTATCAAGATATACACAGACTGACGATAAAGGGATGATTAAACATCAAAATCATTATATTTGTTGAGGTTATCGCTCTAAATGTGAGAGCGTGGTTACCCTTCCCTTAAGAATCTTGTTTTGAGACTTCCTTTTCTTATATGAAATTCCTTTTAAAAGATTAGAAAAAATAAAATCAAAGATAAATGTAATGAAAAAAATGAGAGAACACTCTGTAATAGAAATTGTTTTTATTGTAATAATAATAATCTATTTCTCAAAATTAAGTGAAAATCACAAAAACTTTGTTTTGTAAACACTTTTTAAACTCTATTTTGATATTAATTCTGTCGATAAAAGGCATTAAAAACAATATTTTCAGCCAATTGTCGATCGATTCATAAAATTAGTGTTTTTTAAACGCTTTAATCGATTCGTTAATTGAGAGAAACGAAAGTATTTTAAACTAATTTTCACTCAAAGAGACGTAAAATTAAGACAAATAATGAATGAATTAATGGTTTACACAAAAAATCATTAAACGAATGAATATTACAAATGATATTAAAAATTAACGAATTATATAATAAGAGGTAAAAGCAATCGAAGGAAAGGTATGAAAAACAAAAACTTTGAATTCAAATACGATTTTAATTAATTAATAATTAATAGAATTTCATTTAAAAACTGTCCCAAAAAACTACTGAGAGGTGAGCGGAGTGTTTGTGCTGTGCACAGAGGCGGGGAATCTCTGGTGATAGCGCTCTTGTTTGAGAAACTTGACGGACACCAACTTCTTCTGACACCACCAGCCGTGAAGACCATTAAAGGCATCGGTTGCCGAAGGGATTGAATTGCATTTTAGGTAAACGAGTCCTTCGGGTGAGTCCTCCACTTCCAAGTGGACGACACCGTGTGAGCCGTTCTTTGACGCGATGGCTATCTTCTCGAGGATTGCGCTTCGGATCTGATCCCTCCACTCCTTTGGGTTCAAGAGTTTGGTTTCTTCGTCGAACATATTTCTTATCTTCAAGAAAACGGTGGGCGCAGCGAATGTCGGTTTTGAAACGGGTCCTCCATTATTAGCGTTGGCCACCGATTGTGACAAATTGTGATCATTGTTGAAGGCCTGTCCCTGCCATTCAATACTTCCAGTTTTGATAATTGTGGTGCCGGCAGTGCTCTGGTCCTCGCAGTTGGCAGTGTTTACGGCCACCCATTTCCATGTCTTATAGTCGTCGCCCTCAATGTTCTCGATATCGACCTTAACCCTGGACTCAGTCGACTCAATATGTTTGACGACTTTATCCCAAATTTTCTTATACTTTGATAGCTTTCGCTCTGAAGGCGAAAGAAGAGTATCGCGAATATGAAGGACAGGCATCGACTGAGGATTATCTGGTGATTGGAGCAGTTCTAAACTCTTCTCCACGTAATCATAGACTAAGTCCTGTTCTTCTGTCCTCAGCTTTCGGGATCGTTTGACGAAAAAAATGGCAGCGATTGTCACAAATATCGCTCCAAATGTCGACAATATTTTGAATAAATTCATCCGTAATGTGAGTAAAGATTTACAACTGAAGGGAAGGTTAAGTGGATAGACATCGCTTATAGAAATGAATTGGGGCTCATCCACAATGTCTTTGTGAACATTCAACTGCCAGTTGGGGTTCATTCCAATCAAAATGAGAGCGTTTGCGAAATCAATCTTAAAAATGACATCATTTGATTCATCTTTAATGCCATCCCTTCCCTCTCTTAAGACCAGATGATCCGATTGAATGCTTTTCCTGACATCTGAGACATCAAGTCGTTTGAAATCAGAAAAAGAAGTAATCTTTTGATTGGATCCGCAGTAGAACTCGAGAATTGATTTATCCATAAAATTCTTGATTTCGTTGGCAATAGTGAGGGCCGGCATTATATCGGACTTATTTTTAAGGCAATCGGTATTTCCGGAATTTTCGAGAGTACAGATGTCGGCATTCAGTTCTTCGCCATTAATGAACTTAAAATTAGTTAAATCAATGGCCGTTTGCGGCGAAGAACTGATTCGAGTGTAGAAATAAAACGAAAAAATGAAGACAAAGAAGAGAACAACGATTACTAGTATTGCAAACGATATAAAATTAGAAGCGGACGAGTAGTTCGTGTCTTCAAATCCGGTTCCGTTGGCATTCGGAGCAGATTTCGTCATAAGAGACCCGAGTCTTAGACCAGGTCTGTGACGAAGCAGTCGATCCCTAATGTAGTCATTGCTCTGTTCCTGTTCTGTGTCATCGCTGTCGCTATAATTTGCGAGTTTAGCCGACGGCTGTCCCGCAGTGAAGGGTGACCTCAGAGGCGGTCGAGTTAGTGATGAGATGTTCGACGGTTTGGGTGAAGAAGTCATTGGTTTATAAGATGGTGGATATGGTCGCGCAAAAGGCACTCTTTGTGAGGCCGACATCTGTTCTGGAGGGGGTCGTGGCGTCGGCGGCAGCGTTGGCTTCTTTCGCGGGGATTTCCTAACTTTCGAAACGCTTTCTTCCATTTTGTCCTCATTTTCAGAGCTTTCGGAGGAATAGTTATTCAAATTCGAAGAATGACTGTTTGTATTCGGTCTTATAAATGGGTCCACCGGTGCAGCCATTATTGGCTCCAATGGAGAGACTGCTATTGTTTTCCTAGATTTTGCTGCACTCGAAGGTGTCTTCTTATTGGCCGAAACCACTTGAGATGACTGTCGCCGACTCTTCGGCGTCGAAGTCTTTGTTTGAACGGTTGGCACCTCATTATCGACTGGTCTTCGCGGAGAACTTCTATTCCTTTTAGGCGACTGACGAATGGCAGACACTCTTCCAGCTGTTTGGGGCTCTTCATCCGTATCTAAAGAGCTGCCGTTGTTGTGGTGTTGTTCTGGAGCGACATCTGTATTGTTGTCATTCTGTATGAGTTTAATCAGTTTCTTGAGATATACGGAACGCGTGGACGCAGTAATTGGTCCGCAATCGAAGTTAAACTCATTCTCCAATCGATATCTCAAATCATCGTTAGATATAGTCATTAACTGATCCATTGTTTCAATCTTATGGCCGACACTATTATCACTCATATCTTTGTTGGTGTTTACGATTTGAACTCATTTATGACAAAACAAAACAATTGTTTTTAAGTATTATTTGTTTTTAAAAATATATTGAATTTTATCTAAAATTTAATACAAATTAAAAACTTATCGAATGATTGAATCAATTAAACGAAAAATCAATAAAAACTTAAAACAAAATTAAAATACAAATAATTAGTAGTTTTTTGTCAACGAAATGATGAGTCGAATGCGTCGACCATTTGTGTGATGAGAGGCGTATCCAAAGCACCGGCACTTGGAGTCGATCGCCGGCCTCTCATTGGCTGACAGGTGTCGCACATCTCTACTCATCTCTTGTTTTAACGTTGAAAAAGTGCTAAAATCAATGTCTCGTCAAAAGCGGTAATGTTTTTGAACCGACTCTAAGAGCAGTGAAGACATGCTTTTGTGCACACAATCAACGAGTTATTCAGTTCTTAACATTATTTCAACAAATTATGATTAAATGATTAAATTATTTGATTTATCGCTAATTCTCTTATCATTTCAATCCCTTTCACTACTAATAAATGTATTAATTAAGACTTAAGAGATATTTTGTCCCATTTTTCTCAATCATATCTTTAATTAAGTCTTTTTTCTCTGGAATTCTTTGAGATTCAAATAAACAGAAAATTATTCCAACATTTGATTACTTTGTGAGGAGTGGGGACAGACTTCAGGCACTATAGTCAGGGGCTCGTAGGAGGAGAGGGAGGACTACAAATGAGCACAGATAGGGTTCGACTGAATCCGATTCTAATCACATGTAGTCTAGACTTTAAACTAGAGTTAGAGTTAAAGCGTTTAATAATCGAAGAAAACGGGAATTATGCCAATTGTCGACTAAATCTGATCCAAAACAGAAAACACTACAAAAACATATTTACAGAATTACTGACAAATCTTTTCAAAAGGGATGAGGAGGTCATCCGATGGTAAACAAGTCTTATGGTTTGCTTCTTTTAAAAACAAGAGACTAATTCTGGAGTTAATGTCTATTTGTTTGTGTATTTCTTGATATACTTTATTCTTATTCTTTGTTTTGCAATAATTTTGTTTATTTGAAAACTTCAAACACTTGTCGTAACGAATGGTTTTGTTTATGATATCAAATGACAGACACTTTAGTATGAGTTTATGGGTTGGGGTTAGTCTAATGAGTCGATAATATCGATAGTTATCGCACAGTCATCGAACTGTCGCTTATGTTAGCCCTCTCACAGACACATCCCTTTCCCTACACAACAGCTAAAGTTATCCAATTGATGGTTGATATGAAAGAATATTTCCAAATAAGGAATTCCTCTGACTATGACTATGAGTGAGACAGATATACATTTGAGATAACTTTAGGCGCAAAACTTGAATGCATTTTATGAAATAGTTGTCAAACAGAGAGACAATGCGTTGAATAAATCAATTAATCGGGATATGACTCATGTCATGAGTGTTGGCATCACTTGGTTGAGCCCTTCTTCGCAATAATACCCATAATTCTGACTCTGAGTGAAGTGTCTGTTCTTTGGTTGAGTTTTGTGACTGACTTTTGGCTGACTTTTCACTGAGTGTTGACTCAAAAACAGATTAAAAGAGAGTAAAGAGAAGTAAAAAAACTAAAGTTTAGTTAAGTATTGAAATAATTAGTTTTTATGCTTATATAAGGTATAAATGGTTTAATTGAGAAGGAATTCACTCAATACGAGTAACTCATTGGCTCACAAGCCTTACGTAAGGGGAAGGGGAAGGCATAGTCTGTGGACACGTGCAGTGCGCCGGTGCTGACTGTGTCGGTGTTGTCAGACCTCAACTCCAATCCGAGTGCATTTGTGCCGCCATTTCTGCCACTTCTGTCTAAACAGAGTCTTTACAGCAATAGTCAGTCAACGCATAGCTCTTTGCATATATTTTTTTGAATCATTATTACCACTGAATTAAAGCTTAATTCTCTGCTCCTAAACAACAACTCTTATTCAAGTGATAACCTCTTCAGTTTTGGATCACCACTTACTTCATTAACTTATACACAAAATGGTAAGAAACCGCTTAAGAAGTGTTTTACTTATTCCGGCTTTTATTCAATGTATTTGTGTATCAAAAAGTTTTGTCGTTTAAGTTAACGCCCTTTTCGTCCGTTCCTATCAATACTCGATTTGTACTTAATGTTAGTCATTAACTCATATCTGCTGTCATTTATCTGAATATTAATTAATTAATTTAATTATTTGTCTGTAATGTCACCATTCGATTGAATCTCTTGAGAGAGATGTCAAATGGTGTTCCCATTGCGTTGTGTGTCGGCAATGCCTGACATAACACTAGACTTATGTTGTGCTCAGTTTTTGCACTCGTTTTATGCAAAACGAAACATAAGAATCGTTGATAACCTTTAAAAGACATAGTCTTCAAAACTGAAGATCTATTTATGGCTCAAATGCTCTGCTCTTAAGTATGCGTTTCTTCAGCGCAAACAATATTAATGAATAGATAACTAAAACTCAATTATCTCTTAATTGGCTAATCCTGTGATGTCTTAATTAAAATCAAAGTTTTGCTTAAATTTTGTTAATGTCTTTAACAGTCTTCAGGAGTAACCGTTTCGTCCGAAGCAAAGACTGTTTACGAAGAAGTGAAAAAAGACAAAAAACATCGATATATCATATATCACATCAAAGACGAGAGGGTTTGTACTTTTGTTACCACTTTTGCAACAGTTGTTAATTAACGGATTGACTTATGTTCAGGTGATTGATGTGGAGTCTACCGGACCCCGTGAGGCCACTTATTCTGAATTCTTAGAGAAACTCCAGAACTTTAAGAACGAGTGCCGTTACTGTGTCTTTGATTTCCCGGCAAACATTCCCGTCGAAGGCGGACAAGAAAAGTCATCGATGAGTGTCGACCGACTCGTTCTTATGACTTGGTCTGTATCACCCATTTATTTGTGGAAAGAATTATCTTATTTTGTGACTAATATATATATTTTGATGGTTTGTGTGACTGATAGGTGTCCGGAGTCATCAAAAATAAAACAGAAGATGTTATACTCGTCGTCATACGACGCCCTGAAGAAGGCATTAGTTGGAGTATATAAGTACGTTCAGGCCTGCGATTTCGAGGAGGCCTCACAGGAAGCCATAGAAGACGCGTTCCGAAAGGGAGGCAAATAAACCCTTTATTTAAATCTCATTTACTGATGAGTTATCTCTAAATTTATAATAATATTAATGTATTTGAAAGTAAGAAGTGATGACTGTTTCACTACTTTTAACCGAAAAACAATAAAACAAAAACAAATCAATACTTTTTGTGTCGAAAAACAGTTGAATCAACTCTTGATTTAATGATTGGATTACTTTCTTCTGCGAAAAAATGATGTCTTTTTTCAAAAACAAGTCTTATTTTAAGCCTATTTTCAGTCATTGTTTTCAATGATGCGAACAAAATGTCTTTAAATTCAATGAATTAATGATTAAATAGTTTTAAAATTTTTGATTCAATTTTTATAATGAAATTCAAATACAAATGAAATACAAATGAAAAACACTTTTCTCTGTTCCCGAAGTTTTACATATATTTCGCTCTCTTATAAAATACATTGAAATTCGATGTCTTCTTAAATACGAAAACATTTTTTTTGAATGAAATCAAATGTTTGGACAAAAAAAACAAAAATATTTATCTTACAAATGAACTCTTGATATGTATGTGAGAAAAGCTTTTCCTCCGATTTTTAGCTTATATTTTGTTTTTTTGTAATTTAATTGAATTTTGAAATAATAAATGAAATCACTTTTAAATTAAAGACAAATCACTAATTAAAAGGACAGGTATTGGACCGAAAAGTTGAGTTTAAATAAAAATTATATAAAGTGAGTGACATATGAATCATATGATTGCAATACAAAAGAAATTTATATGAATTCCCATTTTATCTGACAATTGATTTGATATTTAATTTCATTTTCATATCATTTCATAAAAAGCATTCAATTCTTGAGATTAAAAAAATACGTTAAACACAATGAGAACAATGGGTTCGCCTTTTAATCAGTTTATTTGTTCACTCATTTGTATTGAATTGTGTTCGGAGGCCTCTAATGTCTTGACCGCCATTTGGATGACACCCTCTCTACTGTCATTACCTGCGATGAAACCACTCGAGTGAACGAAAATACATCCGTCTATTTGAGAGGCTTTACTCAGTTCTTCGTCTCTCAAACCCCTCCACTCCTCCTTTAAGGGCACTCTAAGCTCGAAAGAGTGTGAGGTTTTAGGAACGGCCTGTACTCTCCACTTTCCTTTCAGGTCCTTAAATACGACAAACTTGACCTCAGGTTCAATCGGAGAACTCTTCTCAATTAGAAAGAGATGTTCCTTCCACGGGAGCGAACCCTCTGCGAACTCAAGTATTTTTCCGCTTTTGTGAACTTCGAAGCGCTTATCGATAGCCTTTTGGAGCATCTCCCGGGCCGGCCACCAAACACGTCCGTAATAATTAACCCTATCTTTGAACTCATGGCCCACTAATTCAATTCCTTTCTTAAATCTCTCGTAAAGGATCTCATCTGAAGATATTTCATTCCAATGCGGCACCAAATGAGACACTCTTGAGCTTAGGTTAGTATGAATTCTATAGTTGGGTTCGCCCTCACAAATACTGACGCCTTTATTCAAAAAAGGGATAACATTAGTAAAGAGAAACATATTTTAGATAAAAAGTTATGACAAACCGTTATCGATGGCATCGATCTCCTGAACAAATGTCTCATAGACTTTGTCGAAAATGAGATCTGTCTTGAGATCACTTTTATCCCAATTAAGAAACGATGAGATGATTTTGTGTCCGAAGTGAGCGTATATAAGACCGGCTGAACTCAACTTAATGTTGAACTGTTGTTTAGTTGGCAGAACTGAACTGAGAGTATGGCTGAAGTCTCTTTGGTGGTGATCATACCGATCACGTGACAAATCGTAAACGCCTCCGACATCTACGACAACATCGCAGGAGTTAAGAATCTTCTCATCTCTGGTCCTAATTATCTCTGCGTCTGAGTATTTGGGCAGTTGTTTGAGTAGAAAACAGGCCAGTATTTCGTCGCAGTGGAAGACTCCGTCATGTGTGCCCACTCGCAACGACCCGTTCCCTGAGTGGTCTGTTTCCGGACAGAAACGCTTCGAATGATTCGTTAAATCCATTGAAAGCAAGACTTTTGAAAAACGGATCAATGATTTGAAACTTTTATTCAGAAGTTTGTCTTTAATTAATTTAAAGTTGTTTTGCATTCAATTCATTAAATCTAAAGAATAAAAACATTTTTTTAAAATTTAGACTAAAAATAAAGTTTTGTTTTTAATTGAAAGCAATTTATCTAAAAATTTAATTTAATTTTATATAAATTTTGTTGAATTTAAGCCAAAAAACATTTATTTATATTTGAATTCAGATTTTAATTAAAAGGCTTTTAAATCATTTATTTTTGTTGTTTAAATGAGATGAGTTGAGCAGAGATGAGAGTTAAACTAATATTCTTTATTTTAAAAAGTTATCATTCATTTAGAATTTCCTTTTGCTGGATAATTGATTAATTATGTTCTAATGGTTTAAATACTCAAACATTCAAAAGATAAAAGAATGGAATGACATTTAAGTGATCCATCTCTTGGATAAAAGCAAAGAATAATTAAATAAAAGAAAGCTTTTAACCTAACCCAACATCTTTGATAATTTTAGCCAATTGATGACATTTCAAATAAAGAGAGCACCCGTTTGTGTGGGCAGACTTAATATCAATGTCAATTGATTTTGACATAAGAGGGTTGACATAAAGTTGATTGAAAGAGATGGAAACGAATCCGTTTTTGGCAGGTATTTGTCATATTCAGAGTGAAATGTGTAAGAAATTTGAGCAAAACCTTTGACTTCAAGGCTTTGAGCTCTAATTGAGACAAATTTATTTCTTCGTTTACTCTAAATATGATATAAATAGGGATTTCTCTCAAAACTATTTCATTGAAACAAATATTCAAACGAAAGATGTTTTGCTTACAAAAAAAGTTTTGTCAATTCATTGAAAAATAATATAAATTGTATTCAAATTATATTTCAGACTTCATTAGCAAAGATAGTCTCAAATTAGTTATAAATGATCTGACATTTGAGACAATTATCTCGTTATTTAAGGATTTAATTGACTTATTCTTAGAGAAAAAACCAGAGATTCTGAAATCAGAATTCATTTAATGGTTTCCCTCTTTCTTACAAAAAACGAAACAAAAAATAATAAAATAAATAATTTTTTGTTTGAATTTCTTTTTACGTAAAATAAATGTTTAATTTAAAAGTCATTTGAATCTTAACTAAAATAATTATCGCAAACATTCAGCAAAAATAATTTACTTCTAATGTATTCCAGATTTTTGGCTTAAAATCACTTTTATTTCATTTCATTCAAATTGTTTACAAAAAAAGGGATTTAATTAATTGTCTTTAATTACCGGATATTTATTGATGAGTTGAGTCAATTTGTTTCAACTTTTTTCCCAAAAAGCAATTAATTATATTTGAAATAAATGCTATTTTGAAACTAAAGTAATAAATTAATTTGAATTACAGTAATAATGATAACATTTTTAATTAAAATGTTTTCAAAAAATGATTCTTTGAATCAATGAATGAGTGAATGAATGCCTGCTTTTTCTCACTTTTACTTCAATAACGTAATTATTTTGAATAAATATTTTCGCAAAATTTTCTCTATTTTTTGCTTAAATTTTCAAATTCTGTGATATTTCTGTCAAAGAGTTTATTTTGTGAGAATAATGTCCCAAATAATTAGATTTGTTTTAGATGTGATCCTGAATATATTTATCTGAATTAATATAATTAGTGATCATGCTAAAATTGATAAATTCAATCGCTAGTATTGATGAATGACTCGTTTGATCACCGGTTCTGTAGTTCAGGAGTCGGCCAATGGGTGCCTCAATTATCATGAGTAGGGCTTCACTTAAACGACGTTACTTTTCATGAGTGAGAAGAAGGCACTAAAGCTCTTTCATTGAATATCTTCTTCGATGAGATATGAGATGATTTGATGAACATTGAATGGGGTCTGAAATGAGATGATTTGTAATATCGTTGTATTTGTATTTTGAATGTCTAGTGTTGTGAGAGTTTGTGACAAAACCAAAATGTCTGTCATTTGTATTGAGTTTGTGTTTTGGAAAAGATATTTCAATAGATTTATTCAATAGAAAAATACATTGAATTTAATGGTTAAAAGTGGACTAAAACTCAGCTAAAACTGCAATACAAACATCAATACAACAGAAATAGACTAAAAATATCTAAAACCATAAACTCTTGGATTTGTTAGCAATTTGTGGGTATTGTCTGTTGATTGAAGAAAAACAACAACTGATTGTCGACTCTATTTGTGTATTGACTTTAACTTCTTCTGTGAATTGCAATCAAAAGCATTTGATTTTTGTATTTCAATTCAATACTAATTTAGTCACAAAAACATAATACAAGCGATTCATCACTTTTATCGGTAATTCAAAAATGACTGCTTTTTCACTCCCAATGCCTTTCAATTCAATTATCTCTGTTTTGTCCACAAATTCTAATTGATTTAAGTCGTGATTATCTTATATTTGTCTAATTATTACCAAAATTTGTTTCAATTAATTGTATTTAATACCATTAATGAGCAGATGTTTTGACACTTTCCACTCTTTTACCGATTTTCAGACATTTTTCTCAGCGATCATATCATATGAGTGTCTGAATGTGTTTGGTCTGAGTTTAGTGTGATTTTCAACACAATTAATACACAAATAATATGTCTTTTCGTTTGAATAATTGATTTCATTATAAAATGGATTTTAAAAATCATTTATTTTTCGTTATCGGAGTTCATATCAGTGTTATATCGACTCATTTTTTATCTAATATTTGTTCATAAGTAGAGTACTATTTGATAATCATTTATCGATATTTGATTTAATTCATTGAATTTGTCTAATATTTTCTTCACTCAATTCTTGACTCAAATCAATTAATTTAAAGGAATTTGTGTTTATTTTTCGCACTCAATACTAATGTAAACAAATATCTCGTCTATTATTTGACTGAATTAATGTAAACATCTTTTTTGTCCACTTTTTTGTGTCACAAATTATTGCTTTCTTTTAATTAATATTTGTTTTTATTCTCTATTTCTTTAAAAAGTAATTATTTTTACTCAAATTTTCTCAAATTGTAATCAATTTTATTGAAATTTAATATAAATTTTGTTAAAATTTTTCTCTCGTTTTTCAGGTCTTTTGCGTCCAAACCATTGATTGAAATTATTGGCGAAAGAAGTGATTCTTTGATTGAAATGAGTTTTAATTGTGTTTTGTTTTAATTGCAATCAATTATTAAATCATAAATTGATTTAATGAATAACTATTTGGTCATCAAATTGTGAATATTTGTCAAATAATTTATTTTCTTCGTTCTCTTCGTGTGTTTTCGGTGTTTCTCTTCATATCTTCGGCTAAAATGACAAACAATTGACGCAATATCTGTTGTGAACTTTCACTTAATGTTTTAGATTAGGGATGAGCTCAACACTAGGGCCCACTCCTAGCAATTGATCCAATTTTTACATTTTTGTCGTTATTTTAAAGTTTAATATAATTTGAAATATTTTTTAGTTTTTTGTTTGTATTTTGTCTTCAAATCGATAGTAAACTAAAAGTGTTTTTATTGTAAATAATAACCAAAATATACACAAAAATATTGTTTGGAAATGACTTCACATTCACTTCAGGCGCCGACAGCTTTTGTCGACAAAATAGATCCGTTCAAAAAGGGCTCACTTAAGAGAAAACAGAAGAAATCTCAGGGATCGTCCAGATATAGACTGACCTCTGAGGTCGACTTACAGCCCTTACCACTCCTGAAAGGTATGCATTTGATTGTAGTTCTAATGAAATGACATTTAATATCAATTAAATTAATATAATTATGTTTTTTTTGTGGTGTGCAGAGGTGTCGAGTACGGAACAGGAGGCGCTATTTATACGCAAACTAAGACAATGTTGTATTGCATTCGATTTCATGGATCCCGTCTCCGATCTGAAGGGAAAAGAGATCAAAAGAGCGACACTCAATGAATTAGTCGATTATATCAGTGCCGGTCGAGGAGTACTCTCAGAACCCACTTATCCAGAAATTATTAGAATGGTATGAATCTTATGAATTCCTCCCGGAATTAGTTGATCTCATTTTGCTTTCATTAATTGGTTTGAGATTTAATCGTCTGTTTCTCTGATGAATATTTATGATTATGTCTTGCGTTTAGACTTAGTTTAATAACTCTCCCCATCGTATAAACACTCTCTTTCTGTCCTTTTATTGATCTTTCTGTCAGATATTCTTCTTTTTTATTCATTCATTTGTTTTGTTTTGAAATTATTTTTTATTCTTTTTATTTATTGAAAACAAATATTCAAAGAAAGTATTGAACGAAGAGTTGACTCAATAATGCCTTTTATTTCCATTATTTTTATTCATATATTTCTCTCTCTATTCGAAGAGATTCTGTTTTTAACACATTTTATACTTTTTGTTAGATTTCCTGCAATTTGTTTCGAACATTACCTCCGAGTGAAAACCCCGACTTCGACCCCGAAGAAGACGATCCGACTCTGGAGGCCTCGTGGCCTCACTTGCAATTAGTGTATGAGTTTGTGCTCCGTTTCCTCGAATCACCTGATTTTCAGCCGACAATCGGCAAGAAAGTGATCGACCAGAAGTTCGTACTTCAGGTAACGCCCTCTCAATGAAAGGGAAGACCATTAGTGTAATTGATTTTTGTGTCAAAAGCTGTTGGAGTTATTCGATTCGGAAGACCCCCGAGAAAGAGATTTCCTGAAGACTGTTTTGCACCGAATATATGGAAAATTTTTAGGTCTTCGGGCATTCATTAGGAAACAAATCAATAATATATTCTTGAGGTTTATCTATGAGACGGAACACTTCAATGGTGTGGGAGAACTGCTCGAAATATTAGGGAGGTTTGTGTCGATTCCTTTTATCTCATAATTGATTGCATTTTTGTTTGTCATAACTTTTTTATATGTTTTATGTGTTTCTCGTTTTTAATGAATATTTAATTGAAATGCGATTTATGTCTCTTTTATAGTATAATAAATGGTTTCGCATTGCCTTTAAAGGCGGAACACAAACAGTTTTTGGTCAAAGTCCTCATTCCTTTACATAAACCTAAATGTTTAGGTCTATATCACGCTCAAGTCAGTCCTATTATCATTCTTTCCATCAATTTTTCCGATTCTAATCTGTTTTTGTCCACTAAATGGACAGTTGGCGTATTGTGTCGTTCAGTTTCTTGAAAAGGACGCGACTCTAACCGAACACGTAATCAATGGTTTGTTGAAGTTTTGGCCGAAGACTTGCAGTCAGAAAGAAGTGATGTTTTTAGGAGAGATCGAAGAGATATTAGATGTGATCGAACCCTCGCAGTTCGTCAAAGTCCAGGACTCCCTCTTTAGACAAATATCTCGCTGCGTCTCAAGTCCTCACTTTCAGGTCTGTCCTCTCATTTATTTTATTGAAATAAAAAATAATTTTTAATAATTTGTATATTCGATGGACAGGTGGCCGAACGAGCGCTATATTTCTGGAATAATGAATATATCCTGAGTTTGATAGAAGAGAACAGTGCAGTGATAATGCCGATTATGTTTCCCGCTCTTTACCGCATTTCTAAAGAACATTGGAATCAGACTATCATTGCATTAGTTTATAATGTGTTGAAAACCTTTATGGAAGTCAACTCCAAACTGTTCGACGAATTGACCGCTTCTTACAAAGCGGAGCGACAAAAGTAATTACCCTTTTCTTAAACTTTACTCAATTCTTGTCTTCTTATAAAAGATTGCATTCATTTGATCTCTTCTTTGGTTTAAATAGTAATTCAATTAGTTTTGAATTACTTTTAATTTGAGATCATTTTGTTTTAAATTCAATTATCTGTTGAGTTGTCATAAATTCAGATAAATTTAATGTCAAAAAACTAGTATTTGTCGCCAAAGTCTTTCCTTAACATCTTATCTTTATGTCTGAAGAACAGTTCAATTCATTCATATGTTTGTCAAAAAAGAGGAAACTTTTGAAATATTTGCTGTTTTTCACACATTTTATGGAAAACTGTTTCAAATGTTTGACTAATTTTTAGACACTTTTTATACAAATAATGCATTATTTCCGATATTTTATATATAAAATGCTTTTGAAGGAAAGGCTATTAAATGGGTCTTATTTCGATAATTACAAATCAATAAGTCTATGGTTTGTAGTCTTATGGGTTTCGTTGAATAAGACTTTACTCTGGACTCCTATATAAAGATTGCGCACAAGTCTTCAGTTTTAATGGGTTTTCAAAAATAATAGATTTTTGTTAATGAAGTTAGAGTTGAGTGCAGATCCACTAATTGATAGCTCCGGCGAATCCATTGAACTTCAAATAAGAGGCAGACTTTTGGTCTAATATTCAAGAGTCCGTCACTTATATTGAAGGCTATGCTAACAGTGGTTTGGATTAGAGAATCATAATTTATATTAAAAATAATCTTCACTTCTGTTTGTTTTCAATATTTGCTTAAAGAGTCAAAAGTTTTGTTTTTTCAGTCGTTGTTATCAGTCATTCATTGATTAAAATATGATTTCCTTTATTCCAAACATAACTAATATTTTGATAAAATGTAATAAAATATTGAAAATAAGTGTTTAAACCAATAACTGATTGTTTTGTTATTTTACTTATAATAGAGAGAAACGGAAAGAGAAGGAAAGGGATGAACTGTGGAAGCGATTGTCACAATTAGAACTGAACCATAAAGCAAAGGTCGGTTCGACGCTATCGCCAACTCCAACGTCTACTTCATCGTCATTCAGTCCAATCGGATCACAATTGAGTGGAGGCGGAGGCCTGTCATCAGGAGTGGCACCGGTTGTGATGATCAGAGATATACATAATTGGAACTCAATATATACCGCTTGATATTAATAGTATTACAGTATTATTGATCTTCCGATAGTTTAGTCGATAAAACAGATTAATTACGAATAAAAAACTGTAGGAAATGGTATGAGAACTGACTGTTCGCTCATTTGATTCAAAAAAAACCTTTTCATAAATGAAATTAGAGATGACTTACGACTTATGCATACATTTGTTTTCCCATTAATTAAGTCTATTTAGAGATTGAATTCTTTGCCGAAACACAATTCAAACCGATTTTTGAGACGAAAACCAATTATTTTTTGATTTTATAGATTAATATAAAAGAGTTTTTCTTTTATTTTTAATTTCTATTAATATTTAAAAAATTGATTTTATTTTGAGCTTAAAAAACAAACCACAAAAACAAATCAGATTTTTTGTTGAGTACTGTTTGAGTGCTCTTTCCGTTCTTCGATGGTGTAATTGACTGTCATTTTATTATAAGTTTGTAATTAAACAGAAAATTAGTGGAAAACTATTGACAACAACAAACTCACAACAAATCACACCATTTGTCGAACATTTGTCTAAATATTAGTAATCGACTATTGATTTGATGCCAATCCTATGATATCAGACAACTATCACTACTAATGATAAAAACAAAACATAAATCAATCGTTAATTAAAACAAAAACTAAAGTAATTCAAGAAATGGTGAACTCTTTTCACAATTCATTCCCATTTTTTCGATACCTTTCGATATAAAAGTCGAATAACTATTCGACTAATTGTTTAGTAATTTTATGTTTAAATATTAATCGATTTCTTCTCGAAAAACAAATTAAATTAATTTTAATTTAATGTTTCATTTATTGAGACTTTTAAGCCATCGCTAAAAAAACAACTGATTTAATGATATTTTAATGAAATTATTGTTTAAAAGAATTTTTTGTTTTAACTTTCTTTGCGATGAAAAATAAATTTCATTACAATTGACACTAAAATTGGAATAATTTTGTATAAATGACTGAAAATCTGGTGAAATACCATTTAATCCATGATTTTATTCCCTTTGCTTTCGAACTAATTATTAAGTGAACCGAAATGTGCACAGAATTGTCGTTTAATTTAATAATTTATATATAATTTGCATAAATTTTAGACCGAAAGCACATTAAATGTTGAATAATATCTGAGAGACTAATGAATGTCAAGAAAAAAGACTAATAAATAAAATATTTGAATGTTGTTAACAATAAATCTATTGAAATATATCTATAATTAATGTGATTATAGACTATAAGTGACTATAAATGAGGTAAAAACTAATCATAAGTTTTTCTAACGCTTTGGAAAAAACTAAAAAACAACTCTTTTTTGTGTTAAAGTGTTGAGCGTTTGATAAATACAAACACTTGTCGACCACAACAGCCCCCGAACCGAATCCCGACTCTTTATATCAATTGTTTGATTCATTTATTATAATTATTACTGAAAATACTGTAGATATTAATGAAAAATAATTGCTTACAATTTTTCTGATGATTTATATGAAGACATCAGAATTCAATTCTCATCAACTGTTGAGAAGAATAACTTATTTTTTAAGATTATTTAATTGTGTTTCTCTTCTACTGATTCCTTCCATAAAACGAAAAAAGTGTTTAAACATTGAAAACAAGTATTTTTAAAGACTGAATGAAACGCCGATAAGAATCTTATCATAAGAAATACCGAATAAGAAAAGGATTGGTCCCTCCTTTGAAAAGCAATTTATTGATTGACTGATGTCTTGAGACATACTTTGCAACACTTCTTGAATTGAGATATTTATTACATGAAAATAAGATTTAGATATAAATTGAAAGTAAATTATTTGTTGATATAATCCGTGACAATTGAATCACGTTTTGATTGTATAATCGATTTTTGATTTATTAATAAAATGATTAAAAATAGTGTCCAAACCCTAACACATCATCTCATCTCTCATTTTAGACAAATTTTGTTTTAATTATTATTAATATTATTATTATTATATCATTTCTTGCAATAAATTGTCATTTAATTTAATTTAATTATTGATTGCTATTGATTTGCACTTATTTGAGTGGAGAGCGCGCACTAACTCACCTTTCCTTAAGAATTTAAATTTTTAAGTTAAACCCATTGTCTCTTCAATTGATTCAATCACAAGGAAATAGTCTTAATTGAAGGATAAAATGTCGGCAAATGATAATAAGTTTAACGATTTGTTGTCAAATATCCAAAAGGAGTCAAATACTTCTTCGAAACACTCTTTAGAGAATTTAACATTCATTTATGGAATCCATGAAAACTCACTCATTGAAAAAGTGGTCAGAGTTGCAGAATATGTCAGTTTTGTCGTCTGTGCTATAGGTATTCCTAAAAACATAATCATTATTCCTTTGATTTGTTCACATTTTGATCGATTATTAGCCGTATTCTCGCTTCTGATCGGAATTTTTGCCACATTTTATGGACAAATATATTTATCTATATTCAGTTCAATCTGTATTTTACACCTACTCATCGGTCCGTTCGCATACTTGGCTTTCGAAGATGGGAAGCGAGTGTTTTATGTGACAATAACAGGTCTAAATCTTATATGGATTGGGTTAAGCCTCTCCTATTTCATAACTTATGTGTTTTTAAGTAAGTTTTCTTACTTTTCAAACATTTATTCAAAACATATCTATTCTGTTGTTATAGAAGACAATGACTCCTTCGACTCCAATATTATGCATCACTTCTTATTCTTCGTATATTTGTTGATATCGGTAGGACTTCAAGTGGTTTATGTAATGCTTGCCATCAAATTGATTCTGTTCTTCGAACAAAAGATCTCTCAATTGAATGAATCCAAAACTTGATTGTATTTCACAAAAGTCTATCGAATGGATTGAAAATTCATTTCTTTTACATATATTTTCATAACTTTTCAAAACTCAATAAAAATATTCTCAAATGTATTCAAACATTGAATCAGTTTTTGTCTCAAAGAATGTTTGCGATAACTCTTTACTGGGAATGCATTCATTCTTTACCTGATATTCTCTCTCTATTTCCTTTGATTTGATTTATATAAGGATTCAAAAACCAATAAACTTATGGATTGCTTTGCAATACATCACTGAATATCAAAAACAAATCATTTTTATTATAATTCTGTAAAATGTTTGGAAAGAATCGCATTAAACATATTTGAGTTGACTTTAAACTCAAATAAAGACAACTTTTCAGATGAAGTCAAGTCATGCATCAAATCCTTATTCAACGAAATTCACTGAAAATTGTTTTCAAAAAAATCGGAATCAAATGCTTTTATGTCTCAACTATTGATTACACGAATGTATGTCTAAATTCAGTTTTGTTCGGAGGGTATGCCTAATGACTCAGAAATAAGACTAACTCTAAAAATTGAAATCAAAAATATAACCCAAATATTTTTTTGGCCCAAAAGAACTGCATTCAATTTATTATTGAATTATGAGTTAGTTCTTCAACAGTTTGTCTCTGATCACTGTTCCTGATCACTAGCAAATTCTTCTCAATTTCATATAAGAAATTCAAAACATTTTGTCAGATGAGAACATTAAACACTTTTCAAACCAATATTAATATATTTTTATTATAACTTTCACTTTTTTGGTTTTGAGGAGAAGAAGGTAGTACAGTATATTACAGTATAGTATAGAATAGTATAGTATAGTCTGGTCATTTATGTTGACAAATGCAATCATTTTAATGGTTTATATTAAAAGGTTGTTTCTGTGATGCTTTTTGTCGTAAAATGTGATTAATATTTAATGAATTCATTGCATTCATTGGCAACACTTATAAAACATAGAAAATGAAGAAAAGATAATAACAAAAGTCTATTAATGAGTTAAAAGAATAATTAAACGATTAATTTTCAGACAAACGCTTCCAAACAATCCATTATTGAGTTTATTAAATGCAGACAATAGTTGTTTGCGTTCCCAAAGAGTGAACCCATTTTGGCATAAATTGTAAGACAAAACTATTTATGTTGTGATACTTGTGATACAAACTCAACATAAATGGAAAGAAAATCAAATTAAGAATCAGGGGATCCAACATAACAGGCCTTTCCTAATGGGTTGTAATGTGGGGAACAGACTCTAATTGATTGCTCTATTTTTATTATCCCAACGCATCAAATGATAAATTAAATGAACCAAAAGTTTTCATTAAATATAATATTATATTTAATATAAGTTTTTTGAAAGAAAATCAAAATTTCCGATCGATTTCATTCATATAAATGCTTTGGATTTCGATTTAAACTTTTGTCTCAAGAATTAAACATAAGTTTATTGGAAATCCATAACAGAGCTCATCAGACAACAAAAGATTTTACGTTAAAACTTTTAACGTAAAATCTTTTGTTGTCTGATGAGCTCTGTTATGGATTTCCATCTTTTAACTTAAAAGTCATCTTTTTAAGAGTTTTTAAGATTTAATGAATTGTGAGCTAAAATGTTCATGCTAAGCTAAGCTAAGCTAAGCTAAGTATTGGTAAGTTTTATTGTCCAAGTTTTTGATCTCAGCGGTGAAATAGTGGTGAAGTCAACGATTTCTGAGATTATTATTGAGAGAAAAATAAAATATTTTAATATATTATGAGAAATATTATTGAAATGTCACTCAAAAGGCGATTAAATAATGAATTTCAACACTTATTTGGTGTCGTTTGGTGTCAGACATAATCATTGAATTAGTGTTTGAGAATACAATCAGCGCTTTTGAAACTAATTTCTGTTCATTGAAATGGTGCCAAAATAGCTGCTCTCCGGTAGTCCTCCTGCAGTCCATTGTCTGTAATGTGCGCTCACAGTGTTTCTCATCCCTTCACTCAATTCAGTGCAGTCTCTCTTATTCAGTGGCGGACAGAATGGTATTCTCTATTGATTTGCTTAGTCTAACACTAAGTTGCATGGATTATAAGTGTAGTTCCCAATTGATGAATTTGCAAATTGTATTTGTCAGGTCCTCACAACACAATCTACTTATGGCATTAACTGTGGTTTTGCCCAAAAAACTATAATCAATTCAACACTTAGTCCGAACACTATCTGCTATCTTATGATTTTGTGCCACAAAACTATAGTTTCCCAAATATTTCGCTTATTTTTCTAATTATTATTATTTTCAATGATTTTATCGTTTGATTCGATAATCAATTAATCATTTAATAAAAGAAATTAATGTCTCATCTAATGCTGAGATCTATATTTGAGAAAACATATAATATCTTAAGAAATAAAGTTAATTAAAATAAACGATTGTATGAATGAAAAGCACAGAATAATGCATTAAATGTCTGACATTTCAAATCAATTTGCATTTAAAGCGAATTACAGAAAAAGTAATGAAAAGTAATGTTTCGTCAAATAAATGATTATTGTCTTTGACTTAAACTCATCTTTTGATTTTATGATCGTATGTATGCATACAAAACAGACATAGATTTGTGTTCAAGTGATGCAATCCTATAATAATTGAATTAAGAGCTATTAGGGACGAGTGTGTGTTAGGCCATAACTAGCGCTTTATGTCAGTCCAAGACTGTAATATAGGGACAAAACTATCGGCGCTATCCATCATCGTTAAGACGGTTTGTTTCGCTTCATTCACATTATCGTTATTAGAGCTCTGAAACAAAACTTTGTTTCGATGGTAGAGTCCCTTCTCTTGGAGTGACTTCTAATCTGATTTGAGGCCCATTTGGATCTAATTTGTTCGCAATGGGACAGTGAAAGGGACGGCCAACGAACAGTTCCGTATCAGAAATACTCATAATATTCATTTCATTAGTGATGAACAAAGCAATCAGATTAACAAATATGACAGACATTGCCATCCATTGAGACAAATATCTCATTGCAATCGTCAAACTTTATGAGTCTATCCTAACACTCAAATCAATTGAATTTTGTTTCAAATTATTCAAAGTAAGTAATTAAACAAATCTCTCTTTATTTACTTAAATTTCGTTAATTATTTGATGAATGATTGCTTTTATTTCGGTTTTTATACTAATTAATATCGAAATTATAAAAAAAGCAAAACAAAGTCAAGACATGAAAATTAGATCAATTGTAAGTTAAGCTATTGTTTGACTCATGTGGTCATTGTTTTCATCTTTGGGGTCAGTCGGCTATAGTTTGACGCAAATCGTATTATAAAAGTGGAAGACTATTCCCAAACTGCGATCCATTAATAGAAATTACACCGAATTATCGCAAACAACTAATTCTGTGTTTCGTTCGCATTGACTGCACTTCTAATTCATTGTTTCCAACAAATGTTTTACTGAATGTAATGCACTGTTTGTGAGAGACTTGCGTTAAATGTTAAGCATATAATACAATGTTATTCCCGACAAAATGCAATGCAATTTACTTTATTAACTTTCATGAGTTCTCTCTCTCTCTATCTCTCTCTCTCTCTCTCTCTCTCTCTCTCTCTCTCTATCTCTCTCTCTCCCTCCCTCCCCCAACGCTAACACTTAGCCTCTCATATCTGAAATGATGACTCGGAGGCCAACTGAGGATTGCATTCAGAATGTGATGTATATTACACTCGAATATTAGAAACTTCTCCGACAGTAATGTTCACACAATTGAGTCTCTGTTCACCACTTCTTCTCATTCATCTTGTTTTCGGTCATGAATTCAAATGAATTTGATATTTGAAAAACCTTTACTTAATTTTGTTGTAATAAAAAACTCATCGAATTTCAGTACATTTTGTGAAATATTTTCAAAAAATATTTAAGAATTCTTTTATTGATCTCTAATTCAGACAAAAATGTTTTTTGAAATATATTTTAACCGAAACCTGAATGCAATGAATGGCGAGAATGTGTGTCTCATCTATTGAAGCGTTCGTCCCTTTTTTGGCGTTCGTATGCCTTTCCAAACGGTAAAGCACTGGTAGGCTCACTGCTCATCTGCAGCTGCTTTAGCACCTCATAACGTAATGTGTTTGGGAATTGACACTTCGGGGAAATTACTTCAACTGACAATTGTTGAACTGTTTGCAGGTTTACGGACTGACATATGGCCTCTACTCGACTACACTTTGTTTTTCCGTTTATTTGCAAACATATCTCAAAAATACTTTAAATATCGAATCTATAAGAATATTCTCAATCAGTAGATTATCTCAAAACAATCTTTATGCTACTTTCACTAAACCAACCCAGAATAAGTCATAACAAATTTGTGACAACTTATAAACTTCAGTAAAACTGTTTGTCTGAGAAAAATTCAATTAATGGCTAAAAGTTTTGTTCGACTGAATAAGGAGTTTAATAAAGCAAATTATTTAATGATAACAAAACTTCAAAATATTTTTTATTCAAAATCAGTTTTATATTAAAAATTAGGAATCACTGGCATTGTTTCTATTGTCCAAAACATAAAAAATCTTTGAAGGAACAGGTTTACATTTTTTGCTGACATTTCTTTTCAATTTTCACTTGGCAAATAATTTATATGACTGATTTCTTTATCCCTGGTTATCAAATATAAATCAAAGAGCAATAATTGAGGTCAAAATCAATGAGAAAATGATTTAATTAATGATAAATAACTTTAACACAACTTTTATATTATTATTAAATGAATAGATTATAATAATTGAGGCAAACATTCATATTATTTACATATTTTGTCCTTTAATTGGACTTTAAATCAAAATTCTATTAATTATTAAAAAGTCTATAAACTAATGATTTTGTGTAATATTTATCGAAAATTCCTATTAATTATAACTAAAACTAATTAATGTTTCAAAATAAGTAATCAAAGGGTTGTTCGCTATAGTTATTCGACAAATAAATGAGTTTATCATAAATTAATTTTCTTACAGTTGTGTCAAACGAGAGACAAATGACTGCTAAAAGATGTGATGTCTTGAGGGCGAGGAGTGATGATAATGAGTTGTCGGAGAAGTGGATTCTGGATGAGAGACAGGTCTATCTGATGAAAATAAGCCGCTATTAGTATTATCATTGGATTTGTTGGTGATTTGATTGACTTTAGCGCAATGTTCTAATGCTTTTGCTCTGAGGGCTGCGATACTACTGGTCCTCAATTCTTCCTTAATATTAGTCTTTTCATTAGAAAGAACTGAATTATAGATTGAGTTTTCTCTCGCCTTCTGAGGCGATAACGGAGATAATGACACCATTTTCTCGTTAGAGATGATCTGCAACTCATTGCCTTTGCTTCGGTTGTCTATCGACTGTAGTGGAGGAGTGAGTGGAGCGCTTCCATCACTGAGGCCTCGGGACTCGCCATCAGACTCGCAGTCCTTCATTTTCTCCGCCGCTTCCAATGATTTTCTATGCATTCCTGTCAGCGAAGAGTTAAATGTCGGTAATCTTCGGCTGTCTATCGATTAGAAATTGATTCTTTCCTAAACAGATCTGTCGTTCGCTACATACCTAAAAGCCAGGGCGCACACGATGCCGGACCTTCCCCTTCACGCGTAGACTTCAATATACTGTCAGGCAGTGGCAGTGAGTGTCTAACCATTGCACCATAAAGTCCATACTCAGCCATTATAGTACTCTTTCCCCAACATTTTTCAGTTTTTCTCCACTTCGCTCTTCTATTTTGAAACCAAACCTAAAAACAATACAAAGAATATAAAGAATTTGGTTTATATTGAAAGTTATTCTTTAATTGATTACTAGATTAGAGCC
>JAQIXD010000561.1:0-24457 GCA_034699985.1 Minunthozetes semirufus
CCCAAAAACTCATCGTTTTTGCCTTACAATTTTTTCGCGAATCCTAGGGGGGGGGGGACTTTTCGGTTCTAGGGGGGGATTCCTGGATTATCCCCCCCCCCTTGGGAATGCCTGATTACAACTAGTATTTGTAATTACAAGTTGTTTTTCTTTCAAACAGATAGTTATGAGTAAATTTTGGTTGAAAAAAGATACTATTTCATAGGAACAAACCTAGTAAATCATACTTTTTTTTATCAAAGGGAGTTTTCTAAATTCTGCCCCATTTGGTAACCACTTTGAAGAACATAACCAAAATTCAAATAAACTAATAATCAGTTAATAAGAGATTTTTGAATAAAAAGTTATCTATCAAAGTTAACTCTTAAAAGTTTTTTGATAGTTTAATCTTTTCAGGTTATCGTATTGATAGTGAGTTTAGAACTGAATTAATATTTTATTATTATTTCTCTTTCTCTCTCTCCTAGACTTATGTCTGAATATGTAAACTGATTTTTATAGTCAGAGCACAGGTATTTCCAATGCAAACATACATAGAAAAAGACGTCTTGCGGAGAGGGGGAGAGGGAGGCCGTCAGGTAATGAGGAAACTTAAACCAAAAACATTTTGTGATTAATCTATATTTCGATCTATTTTTCAACTCAACAGCAATTAAGTCATTTTGTGTCCAATAAAATGATTTCTTTTATTTCAATGCTTTGATTTGTGACAACAATTTTGATTGAAATTCAATTCCCAACCAATTGTAAAAGTATTAGGTTTCTTTCACAAATTCTTCATCTTATCTATCTATTTATCAATGAAAGTATGCGAAAATTAATTTGTTTTAAACTAAATTTAATTAAAATCTAAATTCGCAAAATAATTCCCTTTCAGAGTTAATTTAAAATTTCAAACTTGAATTTTAAAGTAATTTTTCAAACCAATTGTGAGAAAAATAAGCAAAATAGTGCCCTAAAGTATAAACTTAATCTATAAACATTAGGCTATTGATAGGACAGGTGCTCATAGCATCCACTTTCACTTCCGTAAGTTCTTTGGGAAATAATTGATTCACTTTTGAAATACAATTAATTATTTTCACATTTGATTCAATGGAGAAACTGATGGAACAAATTCCTAATCAATTGAATCAGATTTGAAGCGAAACTGAAATAATTTGTTAAGCATTTCGTCGTTTTGTTCGCCGATAGAAATCTTTACATAAATTTTATTTTTCAAAAATTGATTTTCAGTTTTGAGTTCTCCCCTCAAGTTTCGGAAATACATATAAAAGTCAAGAATCAGTGTATGAAATGTCAGTCAATAATAAACAGCAAACAATTGTTAACACATTTCTTTCACAAATGATATTTTCCTGTTATCTCTCAGTCAGTACTCATATTATCGGAAAAATATCGCGAAATTAGTTTACATATCGTTTATTTCAAATGAGAATTCAAATGAGAATATCTATTATTTTAACCTCAATTTTTTGCACAAAACTTTTGTTTCGTTTGAATTTCTTCAAAGAGCTTCTGGGGGTCCGATTCGCGCCACAAATATATAATATTTAGATCTTTTTATATAAAACATTTGAATCGAAGAAAATAGTTTGTAAATGTACTTTAATGTATGTATTTCATGCTTTGAATCACATTTGAATTGACATATTTCGGATCAAATCAAATATTTAATAAATTATTAGAAAAATTGAGACTTTTTCGATAAAAATATTCACTAAATCAGTGACCCGTTTGTGATACTCATGGCTTAATTTAGAATCAAATAAGTTTATTTGTTGATTGATCATTTTTATAGCTAAAGAAATATTTCAATTGAAAACGAGTTGCAGTAAAATTAAGAAAAATTCTCATGGATTAAAAGAAGATGATTCAAAACAGTGATATTCAAAAATAAAAACCCATGTCTGACATCAATTTAAAGATAAGATTCCGAGAAATTTTGTGGTTTTTAGCCCAGTCTTAGTCTCAGATAAAGTTTTTATTATTTTTCTTATGTTTTTATTTTATTGAAAGTCTGGAACTATAAACACAATAACCAGTACTTTCCCGAACTGTAATCTTCTATTAAATATAGTCTTTTGCAGTCTTATGGGTTTGTGTCGTCTGGAAATACCTATTTTTGATTGCTTTTATTTATTGAATAAAATTAAAGCCTGGATCAATCTCAGATTTAATGAAATAAATTAATTTTATTAGTATTAAAAATTTTATTATGAATTTTGAATTAATTTTTAAGTCCAATTCAAGACATAAAAACATGTTATCTGCGCATAAAAATTACAAATGAATTCAAAATTGATTTTTCTTATGTATTATAAAGTTGTTTGAGATGGTCAGAGAAAAGCAAATAGACATCTCTATTGAAACAGCCCTGATCATTTTTAAATTTGATCAATCTAATTTTATTAGGTTATTTGGTGCCTCATTTAATCTATTGCAGAAATCTTGGATTAAATTAAAGATTGAAATGTATTAGACTTTTATAAGAAAATTATAAAATCTATTAATTATTCAGAGAATTAAAAATAATATTTAATATTTAAGTGATAAATAATAAATAATAATTATTAATAACATGTTTTGGCAAAAATTATCGAAATTTTAATATTAAATATTCAATTCTTGGAGGAAATATTGAATGAAAGATCTACGAGATTAATGTCGACATTCAAGTAAATATAGAAATATTTGACCAACTTAATTACATGCTTAACATTAAAATTGATAAAACTATTTATAGGAAATTATTCGATATAATCTTTCTCTTTGCATATAAAATATTAGCTCAGAATAAAAATTATTTTAATAAATGTTTAATAAATATTTTTCCTCAAAAAAATTGACTTTCATTTATCTTGCAAAAGGTTGAGCTCAAAAAAAGCAAAAAATAAAAATTCAAATTATTAGCTTAATATTTACCAAGAACACTCAATTATTATTAAATTCACTTTTAATGCTGATTATGCAAAGTTAAAGGACAGTTAATATCTGTTTTGCAAAACCTTTTTCTACTCATTAAAAGCTCCGTTTAATCAATAGTTAGGAATAATAATGAATTTAATGATTATTGATCTGAAACTGATAGCAATGTGTAAGCCATAGACACTCCCTATAGAAAAATTACGCGAAAAATATCAACAGAAGAAAAATCAATCTTTAAATTCAATACTTCTGTAAAACAAAGATTATGTCTTTAATCATAATAATGAGCGAATTATTAACAGCGAATTGTATTGAAATTAATTTGAAATTCAAGTCTTGGTTCTCAAGTTTTTCCCTTAAAGTCTTTGAGAAACTCTTCGACAGGACTTTTGATCAAATGATATATTCCTTGTTATATGAGTTTTCACTTCGACTTCGACCTGATTTCTGTTAAACACTTGGTTTTTAGTGGGAAATCACAGACTGGAAAACCTGTAACTCCAATAGAAATGAGTGGTTATAAAGAACAGTCAGCAGCCAAACAGTCAAACATCTGAACACATTTAATATAGACCTGTGCCGATGCAGAAGACCTTGTCAGTAATGTTATGTATTTCTTACCTGTGCTACTCTTACGTCTCTCTCAATTTATTCCTGGAAATATTATAATTTAATTTTAATCTTTCAAATTAATCAGTGTTTTTCGAGAAGACCTTCGACTCAGTCGACTCCAATTTGCTACCTGTGCTCATAATTTCACTTCATTTAGAAATGGATTTAAAAAATATTGATTAATCCGTTTCTAAATCAAAAGAAAATTAATTAATTAAAAGCACAGAAATCTTGGCTCTGAACGCAACGGTGTGTCTCTCTATTGAATAATGTATTGACTCAGGAATCGTATGTCAGTCCTAATCATACATACGATGATAACGAGTGAAGTGATGATCAAAAGTGAAATAAAATGCATTTCCGACAAAATTTTTCTCTTCTTATAAACGGATTACTTATTTCGACGTTTATTTGTCTCAAAAAATGTGATACAAATACCACAGAAGCAACAGAACCCGAAGCGACAGAAAGTGCTCTTAATGTTAACTTTTGTGATGAAAACTTTGTCGATTCCGCATATTTTAATGGATACGACATTATTGTCACCAGAGATGACTCGCTCTGGTATTACTATAAGGATTATCATAATTTAAGTGAACCATTTAGTCAAAAATCATTTACTCAAGGTAATTTTAATTCTATTTTCAACAAATTATCAGAGAAAAACTTTCCTTTCATTTCCTTATCAATTGATTTCAAAATTTTGTTGATTTTTTGAATAACCATTGAATTCTTATAAACAGTAAATGTATTGAATAGATGTGAATAGAATACAAGGTTTTATTCAATTTTGATTCTTTGAAAAAAATCAATGAAAACTATTATCAATTGATTTCTGAATAAAATGAGCAAAAAATAAGATATCAAAAGTGAGAAAATTGTGATCAATTACATGTGTTTTTCATTCAAAAGATGCAAATCTCGTAATAATTTGTTTGAATATTAATTTTGTTTGCATTTGATCTCAAAAAACGAATAATTTTCACATAATTTCAGTTAATTTCTGTTATTAAAAGTTTTATAAATTGCAAGTTAACTATCAATTTGATTACGGATATGATAATTAAATTAAATGTTTGCGTGTTTTGGACTCCTCTTGATTTCATTCTTTGCCTTTTAGTTCATCTTTTTTGGAAGTTTTCATTAAAATTATTATTATTATTAAATCTAAACTCAATTCAGGACAACAAACAATTGAAGAATATTTTTGAAGCAAAAGAAATAAAACAATTATTTTATCCGAAATTCCTCTGAATTCGTGCAAAAAAGCATTTAAGTACTAAATCTTATGTTATTTTTACTCATATGTTTGCAAACATTGTGATCATCTCTTAATAAATAATTCACACAAATTAAGCCGAGAAAAGTAAAATTAATGCACATTTTCTTATGTTTTAAGCAAAACATTTGATTATAATATTAAACCTGAGATAAGATTATTTTTATTCCCGGTTTGGAGTAAACCGGGTTTTTCACTCAACTTTTATTTTGTGCCCAAATTTATACAGATATTCACTGTTTAGGTAATTATGTCATCGATTGCCTGATTATTATTCAATGAAAATGTGTGGAGAAAAGTGAAATCAAAGGCAACAATCTTAGACAAATAGCATTCCTATAAACGACATTTAAATTAAAACGAATAATAAATTCCTTATTAGAAAATATTGCGACAAAAAGATCAAAAGTTTCCTCAAAAAATAAGAAGAAGTCTTTTGAGGAAAAAAATCACTGAAAGGAATTTCATGCGAAAGTCATAAATGCCTTAAACTATAGACTATTTGAAACCAAATTTCAATATTTCTCAAGAAATTTACGATTCTTTGAGATAACAACAATTTTTAAATTAAAAAACGGGTCATTTATTTACAACTCTTTACAATCGGAGGAAAGTGTTTTCTTTCAGAAATATTTAATTTAATTAAACCATTAATTAACTGTAATTTAGAGAAAGGGGAGGAGAGGGTAAAGAAATTTTTCAGATTTCTTGTAAATTCGTTACATATTTTATTAGCAGTAGTTTTTTAATTCATATTATTTTAAAAACCATTTTTAAATAAATTAAAATCAATCAAAAATCTGCTAATTTTATACCTTCAGAGTTCAGTAATATGAAGTGGCTTGAATGTGCTTGATTTTAATTTGCAACCAAATTAAGGAAGACAAAATTATCCCTGAAGGTATTAATAGCATAGAATTTAACCTGATAAAACTGAATAATTATCAAGTTAGTTGATATGAGAGATTTAGTTTACTAAACGCGACTAAATATTGAAGATAATGGATGTTCTCATAAGATTTGTCAGACATATGGGGGTAAAGTAACGGAAAGCAATTTTTACGTGTATTTCATCTTGATTTTTATCGTTACTCCAAAAACCTAAAACTCATAAATTTCACAGAAATTAATATTAAAATGAGGAATAGAATGAGCAATAGAATGAGCATGACACATTCAGACCCATTCAAAACTTGAATAAACATTGACTTTTATACAAAACAATAGAGCAGTATATCATGTTTAAGCAGTTTATCAGTATATTTGGCAAACATTCCCTCTTTGGTCACACCTTTAATGCAAATAATTCTCAATTTATAATAATTAAAGAAAAGAATATAAATTTAATTATTTTATTACTCATTAATTAATTTCAAATCTATAGGCGACCACATTCAGGGGGCGTTCAATATATCAGTTATACCAAAATGTGATGTCAAACAAGTGGTTGACTGCAAGGAGATTAACAAGATGAAAAATATGGCCGTTTATTTTCTACACAATAAATCTCGGGCCAGAGGTTACTATAATCTGGACATCAGGAACAGAGATGGAAGTCAGAGACGAATGAAACCTAAACAACTTCCGTGGGCTATGAAACAGGTTAGTGCTGTACTTATTCTGTGCCATATGGGGGGCCAACAATCACTTGAATTACATTTTTATTAAATGAGAGCTAATTTTCTTCGCGAATCTCTTTTTTATTGTTTACTCGAATTTTATTTCTTTTCATTCGTTGAATAAAAATTCAATTTTTCTGTTCTTATGATTCACAAGAAATTACAGTAAATTATAATTATATTAATTCCTGTTATAAATATTCAGTAATTTTGGACACAATTTGATTAAAACGTTGAGTAAAACTGATTTGAAAATTAAGAGAAAAAGAGATATGAAATGAAATGATATCAGACATACACTCACTCATGAGATTTGAGATAAAACACTCATTTTTCAAAAGGATTTTCATTTAATTAAATTCAGGTTAACTTATTTGATGAGAAAAGCAAAAGTGTTTGCAAACATTTGCAGTGATGACCAAATGATCTCAAGCAGGGAAACCCACATAAAATTTGAAAGGTCATTTTAAAAACTAATTTATAAGCTTTAGTCTAGAAATTTCATATCTAATTGATTATTTGAGGGAAAATAGACCAGGTGAAATTCAATTTATATTCTATCTTCTGGCCATCACTGAATTGCTTTTACCATTTTCTCTGCAAACACTTTTTGTGGTTTATTTGATTTACAACTGTTTTTCTGTCACTTAATTGAAAGTTAAAATCAAATTATTTTTTTTCGCTTAAATTCTCTGTTGAAATGAAAAACAGATTTATTGCAATTGTTTTCATCAAAATAATAATCGTATTTCATTTTTGATTTAAAGCCAGTGATAGTCTGTCCCCCAGTAAACCAATCAATGAATAATAAGTGACTCCTTTCAAAATATTATTTCCAGATTCAATAAAATAAGTTATTCCCGAAAGAAATTATACCTCTTTTTTGACACTCAATTGATTGGAAATTTTTGAATCAAAATTCCTGTTCTAGTCTTCAGTGTTCCCCAGACTTCCCTTTACTGAAGGAATCGATATGATTAACGGATATAATAAACTCTTGAAGGATATATTCATATCACTGACCTTAGAGTTGAAGTCAATTATTGAACAAAAATTCCCTGTTTTCGCAATAAGAAGAATACTTATTCCCCTCCCCTTCCCATTTGTTTGTCCATCACTGCTATTATATACATTCAAAAATAGATTCGGCTCTAAATGTGAAGACCGTAAAGAAAGACTCTTTTCATTAGAGACTATAATTTGCTATTTTTACAGACATTTCTATGACTGACAGAAGAGTTATTAATACTGTCTTTGAATTTTAGGTAAAATTATAAACTATTCGTTCAATTCATGTATGTTTTGCACGTTTTTCTGTGTAAACAATATTTAAATTTCCATAAAATACAAAATTATTTAATATTATATAACAACTCAACAATAATATCGAAATTGTTTACAAAAACTGAATGAAAAACAAGATTTCTATTATTTTTTTCCGTTTTTTGTATCGAAAACACAATTCATCGGAAGGTTTTCAAATGAATAAAGTCAAATGTGTAGAAAACTTGTAGGGTATAAGTAAAAGAAGCATGAAAAACAATTTTATTGTGTAAATAATCAAGTTAACAATACAATTATGTGTAGAAAATCTTGTTTTTAAGCCCAGAATTGCTATAATTTCAAAGGAAATAACAATTTGTTCACAAAAAAATGATTTTTACACAAAAATGGTTTTCCGACAAAAATAAGTTTTAATGAAAGTCAAAGGATTTATCTTCGATAGGAAGAGCCAATAAAGCGTTAATTACACCCTTTATAAAGTATAATAAATGATCAAGACTATAAAGAAAGGTGTTATCTTTTAATCTAACCTGACCCGATAGTAATGTTGCTCGTTATTAATTTCAATAAATTGTAAGAATGATTGGAAATATATTTTATTTTTAATCTTTTTTGACCACAAATTGATTGAACGCAAAGATTGTGATAAAACTTATTGAACACTAGATTTGAGTTTTTAGTGTTTTTTGAGTTCAATTAAAAGATTGAAAATAAAAATAATAATTAAAACTAAGAATTAGTTTAAGAAATCCGAATTCAAGCTAAAAGAGGGTGAATTTGAAAACAAGAAACATATTTGACTCGAAGCTAATATTATTTGGAAAAATCGATTTAATATTACTTTTCATATCGAGAATAATCTGACGAAACGTTTTGAAATCGAGTCTTGTTTTGAGCGCAGAATACGAGGAAATGTTTTGACATTAATTCAAATAAATTTACTGAATATTTGACTCAATTTAGTCTTTTATTAATAAAAGAAATGATAGATAAAAACAAAAGTTTGGTTTTCCTCCAACTTTGGAATTATCACTAATTTTTTGTTTCACTAAAATAAATATTATTTTTCACTTAAGATTCATTTATTCTTATGATTAAACCTATACGTTAACTTGATCCACGTTAACATGCTCATTTCAATTCACTGGATTCATATTTGGGTCGATTAATCATAGGTTTTGAGCGAAAATAAGGACTAATTAAGTGTTTAATGAATTTGAAAAAATTCAGTTTTTATTATAATTAAAGTCAAAATAAAAGCGAATTTTTTAATTAATTTTCTTTAAATGAACAAAAGGTGGGACTTTTGGGCGGAAACCTGTGGCCCAACGGTTGGGAGGCATATCAGGAGCACCGACCCGTTGCTTATCTGCCGTCGAGATATGAATTGATTTTCATAATAAATGGCCGTAACTTTTCCAACTCAGTTCTGGCCTGGAATACGTTGGATACCAAGAACTGGAACTCCTCCTGGAGGTACAAAGACATCGGGGATCAGGTGGTGTTCACAGGAATGTTTGAAATGAATGGCATTGTATATGCCATCGGAGAGACCAAAAATAGTATCGAAAGGGTCGGAAAGATCTACAGATACCATATTCAGGGCCGGAACGGAACAGCCAGAAAATTGACTGAAACTGTGAGTTTGATTCATATTTTTGATACATGTTTTCATCGGTCGAATAATTACCTGAAATGCAGTAAAAATGGGACAAAATTTTCTGATTGATTGACAAATAATTAACTTTTGTTCAAAACGTCAGTCCATTTATCAGACGATTAGCTTTGTTTTGGGAAAAACACTTTTTGACAGATTATTGCAAAACAATCGAATAACAGAATAACATTTTTTAATGACCACGAGTCAAATGAGCCATATATTAAACATATTAATTAACCGTCTATTAAGAAGTATTATATTTCCTGAGAAGATTATCGAGTAATTAATCAATTGATTTAGTTTTGTTTGATTCGACAATTTATTGCTCAATCAGTAATTGGATCTATTCTTGAGTTTAGAGGAATCAATTTTGAGAAATGATTTTGTTCTTGTTCTAAAAAACTAGTTTACACTTAAGTGTGAGAAATATAAGTATTCTTTATAAACGTTTGGTTGAACTTTGATTTCAATTATTTTTATTGCGAACTTAACGATCAATTTATTGAAAATGTTTGTCACAGTTTTCATGTGACACTTAACTTCTTAAAATTGTTGGAATGTCTGTATATGAGCATATGATAGCATAAATAGCATGGTCACTTAGAATTTGCATAATTATTAAGATTTTATAATTTGATAAATTCTGGGAAATTTTATTATTGAATTTAAGTCATATTTTAGATTAAATTAGAGTTAAAATTATTTTTTGAAAAATTAATGAAATTCTTTTATTTCAGAATCAAATGGTGACCGACTTCTTCGGGTGTCCGCAACGGAGTCAAAAGCAGTACACATTAGTAAACACATTCCGAACGGGACGGGAGATAAAGACCGGAAATATTTTAAATAATAAATTGACGACAAAAGACGACGACTCAATCCTAATATCAATATTTATTGGTATAGTGATCGTGGCCTGTTTGACCACGATTATCTTGTCATTTGTGACTATTACCGGTATTGCATATTTTTATTTTTGTGTCAGAAAACGTAAACAAAGACAATTACATATGAACCGTTCATTCAAGTATTATCAAGTCTATTGATAATAGTGAGACGAGTCTAACCAAAACCACCAAAACTTATTATCTTATTGTCTCAATAGTTTTCAATCCTATCTATACATTGACTTTTAGGACGCAAAAAGTCGAGAATTGAGTCCGAGTTACGCATTGAGCCCACTATTCCCAAACTGCCGGTCGTAGGCCTCGATTACTCCCGCAGACAGACCTCACAAGTCTCAGGATTTGATACAATGTCTTCAATTACAGCTATTTATTCACAAATCAATAGACCGGTGAACAAACCTAACAAGAGTAGTGCTAAGACCAACGGTCGTGTTATTAAGACCAGTGCTATCATTAACAGAGACAGTGCTATTAAAAGTAATAGTATTACTGCGGCCAACACTACCGCTATGAACGGCATTTCAAATGGCATTCACTCCCATCGCACCACCGCTTCTCGACAACTCGAAGATGACGATGAAGACTGTTTCGAAGACTCTTACCATTGCTTTGATCATTATGTGCTCCCTCCCAGTGAACATCCCTCTAAAATCAACGGTCATCGCAAGTGAATTGATAGTGTCCTGATTGTCGCCTCTATTTTCAAAGAACTCATTAATCAAAGTTTAGTTTAATATTAATAATAATTTTGTTTAATGTGAACATCAATTCAATAGAAATCATTTTCAATGAAATAAAAGTCAAATCTTTCCAAAAATTGTTTATTCATTAATTAAACCGATAACAGAGACTCGAATATTGCATTCAATTGATTTTAGTTTGTCCTCGATATTAGAAAGTGATATTTTAAGATTAATTAAAAACATCTCTCAAATAATTCAAAATTAATTTAATAAATAATATTTTGTAGATCCGTTACCTCTTTGAAGAGTTCATATAATTTTAGATTCGGGACATCCTTTTCGTCAAAATTTTAACAAAATTCATATTAATTTGAATACAATTCATAGTTTAAAGACATTAAAAGACAAATCATTCGCTTCTCTAATCATTTATTATTAAAAATGTTTTATTCAATTCTTAAGTGAAAAATAAAAACGAAAAAAATGTTTCAATTGACAGTCAGTCCTAAGAATGACTTCCCTGTCTGAGTGCACAGACTTTAAATGTTAGAAGACCATGAAAAGTGAAATTTTTATTTCTCTTTAATTAAATTTCAATAAAAAGGAATGAGTTTTGAGAGGATTTCTTATTTGAAACATAAAATGTTTGTCTCTCATATTGTCTCTCATTTTCTAATTTTGTTGATTATCTTCAATTTTATTTGGATATCAAATGCAGGGTTTGTAACATAATTGTTCACTAAATTGTTGACAAATTTGCTAAATTAAATATTATTAGAGGGAAGGGTACGATTCTCATTAAAACCTGTGGAAAGAGAAGGAAAAACTGCGATCTCATAATCATTGAGGGCGGAGGGGGTAAAGAGTATGTCGAAGAAAAGGTCAGTTATAAATACGAGTATATACCGGTGCCGATACCTATGCCCCAAAAGAAACCAATGTTTGTGAAAGTGTCTCAACCCATATACAAACCGATGCCAATCGCAGCGAAGGCTTTCGAACCCCAATATATCGAAGCAATGGCTGCAAAAGGAGCTCCAATGATGGCTCATCCAATTCAAGCACAGGTTGTTGAATCTGTGCAAAGTGGTAAAGGGGCACCTTTTATGCCAAAAGTCATGCAAAGTGGATGGTTTGCCAGAAAATGAGTCTATTTTCTACAGTTTAATGAATTTAATTCAATGATTGTCTGAAAATAATAATAATTTTTGTTAATATGTTTTACAACTGAAATGTTGTCTAAAAAAATAGTTTATAAACACTTTTATTAAACCAAAAATGGATTACAAATTATTTTTTAAATTAATTTCATTTTTTATAAACTTTTGGAAAACTCTTTAAATATATTTTGAATTTCAAGAAATATATCGAAAACTAAATTATATTTCAATTAATTATTAAAAACAAAAAATGACTCAAAATATGAGATTATTTACAATAATTTCAATCGATTTGAGAAATGGATTATTCCTTAAAGTCGTATGTCTTGTGTCGGGTCTCCCTTTTGAACCATTCTTCGCATTGTTTGGAATATAATTCCTCTTCAGCTGTGGATTGTCCGCCATATTCGCCAAATAACTGTTTCTTACATTCAGTACTGATTTCAGTGGACTTTCTCTTCGAGGGATACTCTTTGTCTCCAATTAAGGAGCTCTTTGAGGTCCACTTCTTCTTCTTAATCTTTTGACCACTCTTTTCATCGGGAGTTTGCAATGAACTCTCTTTTGACTTCTTTGGCGTCGATTTCTTTGGCTTTGATTTCTTTGTCGTCGATTTCTTGGACTTCTTTTCCTTCGATTTCTTCACATTTGAAGACTTTTTACTAATTTTTGACTTCGAATCAGTTCTTAATTCTTTAGCTAAAGATTTGTCCGCCTTTTCGGTACTAATGTTGACAATTGTCTGAACTGTTTGATCGTCAGAAGTGATGTTATCTTCATTTTGAACTCTATTGTCGTCGTTGTGGTCGTCTTTATCTCCATTATCTTCGGTATAATCAATGGTTACTTCAGATGTTATCTCTATTGGTATCAATTCTTGTGTCGACTCTTTATCTTCAGATTTCTGGCCATTTGTGTTATCATTTGATTCAATGATTACTTCATTTATGGCCAAAACAGGAACAGTTTCTTCCAACTGATTCTCTTCAGAAATGCAAACATTTTTGTCTTCAGTTAATCCTTTGTTCACTTCATTTGCAGCCACAAACGGAACCAATTCTGTTGTCTTTCGATTGTCTTTATTTGTTTCGGTATTGTTTTCGAAGAGTGAATCCAAACAATCGGTGTTTTCATCGATAATCAAATCGTATTCAATTTGAGGATCAATTGAGTCATCACTGAAATTGCTGTCCAACTCGTTGTCGCCACTCTTTTCCATCGGAATGTCGATCGATTCCGTCTCATTGTCTTTGTTTGTATCCAATAAACTGATGACATCTTTGACGACATTACTTATTGTTTCCATAATTAAAACAATTGATAAACAGATTATAGGATCAAATCAATGGTTTGACAAATAGTGCGCTCAAATCAGCAGATCATAAGTACAGACAAATCCTCATTTAGTTTACATTGAATTAAATTGAGTTTAACTTTTAATTTTATTCAATTAACAATATTAATGGTATTTATTGTTATTTTATTAAATTTATTAATTATTGAATTAGGTTTTCATTATTTTAAGATCAATTTAAGGTTAAATACATCAGACTTTAATTATTAGAGGTTTGACTGTATATTATGATTGACAGTTATTTATATATAATAATAGCTTTTTTAAAAAATTGTTTTTAAGGCTTTTGTTAAACAACTTTATCTACAGTTTATAATATTTGATGTCCTCAATAGGATGAGCTCTCAATATACAGTTGACAATAATTCATATTATTTTTCAACTTTTTAAAGAAATAAACTGCATTTGAGCTAAATTGCCTAGTACAGGCATTTTCAAAAATGGAAGTATCACCTCAATCATTATTCTTTTATCAATTTGTTCAAAGTTCTCGATATTCAGTTTTGACTAAATGTTCAAAAATTATAAAAACTCTTATTAAAGTCGAATAAAATTCAAAATACACTTAAAATGGACTTTAATAAGAGTTTTTATAATTATTGAACATTAAGTCAAAACTGAATATCAAGAACTTCGACCGAATTGATAAAAGGATTAATTATTCAGGTTCAAACAAACTCTAATGGCAAAACTGTACATCTTCTCTGTTTGTTCACAAGTTAATGGAAATGATTTTAATTCAAAATTAACTTTATTGAGAAATCATTAAAATTCTTATAGTTAATGACCATTTATTAACCATGCTCATTTTTCTGCTCATTAGGTAAAAAAGGGTTCAAATAAATAAATTTTTGAATAAATTAATAGATTTTCAATTAAACAAATCAGTGAAATCTTTTAGGTTTGCATCCAGGTTCTGTTCCAGGTGCATTTGGCCAATCACATACTTTGATGTTTTGATTCCAAACAGTTCCGGGCGCGCAATCCATCTCATAAGGAGTACCATTACTGCACTGATAGAACATAGTACAGTCGCAGTGTTTGTGGTACATTCCAGTGCCGGGGGCGCAGCTGGGCTTCAATGAGCATTCAGTTGAATCCTCGTCGCTGTCATCACTTTCGGTTGTTGTCGGACCAGATGTTGTGTTTTCTTCGGTTGTTGTTTCATCATTTGCCTCAGTTGTGGTCTCTTCAGGAGTCTCTTGAGTTGTGGTCTCAGCTCCAGCCTCTGGGGTTGTAGTCTCTTCGTTAGATCCCTGAGTTGTTGTGGGCTCTTGGGTTGTGTTCTCATCATTTGAACCCTGAGTTGTATTCTCTTCAGCTGGTGCTTCAGGTGTTGTGGTTTCCTCTGCCGGGGAAGTTGTTGGCTCCTGGGCTGGGGTAGTGGTCGGAGCAGGAGTTGAAGCCCCAGAAGGTGGAATGCAGTCTGAGCTTGGTACCTTCTCTGGGTAATCGCATTCTTGTTTGGCATCATTCCACCAAAGATTAGCGGCACAGGGCATTGCGTAGGCATAACAGTTAGAGCATTGCCAGAACTTATTGCACTCGTTGTGAGGGAACATTCCTTCGTTCTGAGGACAGGTATAGTCCTCTCCATTGGGTGAAGGCCCACATTCGCCGCTTCTTCTGACCAAATTCTTAGCCATTAAGCCATTGAGACAAAGAGTCAAACAAAAGAGGGTTACAATAATTCTCATCATTTTCTGTATTTTTGATACAAATTTTTATAATTAAATTAATAGAGAATTACTATTAAGAGATGACTAGACTTCAAATCACTTCAAATGTCTAATGGATTCAATTCATGAAAATCTCTTCAATTTATACAATTTTAAGAATTCATTATCAAGAGCACTGTCAGGGGCATTATCAAGAGCACTATGGAGTGTATATTTATTGCTTATAAATTGAACTTTCAAATGATTTTATCAAAATAGATGTAATCATTTCGTAATGGAATTAATGACAATTTTATTACAGAATACGCCAGAGTTTTATTATGAATCAGGATATGTTTACCAAGACAATAAATCCCTTAAAGTTATAAATTAATAATGTTCTCACACATCTTTAAATACTTGTAAGGGGGTATTGAGTAGGTGATATTAAAATGTTTGCTCAGCATCAAATAAATTCATTTCAATATTTCGTTCAAGTTTATTTTTTTTACTTTTTATATTTTATGAAATAAGCTTTTACACTTTATTGAAAAAATTATAATGATAATTTCTAAACTCTCTAGAGTTGAAACTTTTATATCCTGGTGAATTTTCTTAATTAAGTTTATAACCGGAACCAGTGATTTAATTGTTAAATATTTGATAAAATTTATTTATTGTCACAATTATTACCAAAATAAGTAGAATAATAAATTCAGTTTATTGTAGCAAATCAATGATAGCTATAAGATTAACTTACTCCTGATTATCCAACATTAAAATCGAGGAAATTTTTAGCTTAATCTTTTTAAGAAACTATAGCTTTCTAATTACTCTACATAACAGATAACTAGATTATATTCACTCAATAAAAATACTATGTTTAGACTCGCATAAGATATTTCTCTAACGATTCATACAATAAATATAATATTTTTGGATTTTATTTGATTAATAAAAATATTAGTTAATTTAATATCGAGAATATGACCAAAATGTATACTTAATAGTTGATATTGAAAACTTATAATAGAAAGAAACAGACCCATTAAAAGAGTAAACTTTTAAAAGATATTTTTCTCTCAAATTTATTTCAATTGAAATATAGAAATAATAATTTATAATTACTTATAATTTGTGTTTATTAGCAAACTCCAGAATATCAGAATTGAGAAACTATTCTGTTTATACTTTATATATTGAATATATTGAATAATTTAATTAATATAAATAAATTATGAGATTTTGTTCTTTTATTTACAAAATATACTTTATTTTGAATTTAAAATTATTTATATTTTATATAAAAAATTCAAATATTTTACAAATTTTCGAATAAATAAATATTTTTTATAAAAATCTATTAAATATTTTGAAAAAGTTTGCAATTAACAACTGAGGGCCAGTCGCAGACCTTGATCTCATCATTCCAAGCTGTTCCCGGAGCGCATTTCATCTCAATTGCCTCACCATTACTGCACTGCCAAAACTTTCTGCAGTCGGTGTGTTTGTGATACATTTCCCCTCCAATTATACAAATTGGTTTCGATGGATCATCAGTTGCACCGGTGTCGTTATCTTCGCTATCGGTTGTTGTTGGGACAGAAGTTGTAGTGTCTGCTTCAGTAGTGGTTTCTTCAGTTGCGGCTTCAGTGGTGGTCTCATCGATGGAGCCCTGAGTTGTTGTTTCTCCACTTTCATCAGGAATAGTGGTCTCATTTCCAGAACCTCCAGTAGTTGTTTCATTGTTTGATCCCTCTGTAGTGGTCTCTTCAACTTCTGGAGTTGTTGTTGGCTTCACACCATTAGGCGGTATACAGTCTGCATCAGGTACATTCTCTGGGTAATCGCATTCTTGTTTGGCATCATTCCACCAAAGATCAGCGGCACAGGGCATTGCATAGGCATAACAGTTAGAGCATTGCCAGAACTTAGTGCACTCTTCGTGAGGGAACATTCCGTTGGCCTGAGGACAGGTATAGTCCTCTCCGTTCGGTGAAGATTGACATTCGTTACTTCTTTCGAACAAATGTTTAGCCATTAAACCATTGAAACAAAGGCTCAAACAAAAGAGGGTTACAATAATTCTCATCATTTTTCTGTACTTTTAATTAAAAGAATAATTTTTATAAAAATATCAATAATTATTAATTAAGAGATGATTTCAATTGACTTCAAATGTCTAATGAATTCAATTAATGAATCACTTTTTAATTTATACTATTCTTTAGATTTTATAATCAATTATACGAAATGTGATGTAATTTATTGCCATTAAATAAAAGCTTCATTTGATTTCTTCGGATTCATTCAAAAAACGTTTTCAAAAGTGGTATCAAATGTTTTTATCAGAAATATTGTAATCATTTCATAATTTAAAGAAATAAATGAAGATTTTATTACACAAAAGAGTACAAAGAATGTTATCAAACTTTTATGAGACAGGATTTACCCATAGACAATAAGTACCTTGTATTTAAATACATTATTTGGTCTTGATAATTTAATGGCGACTACATTTTACTGTAATTATTAAAACATTTTATAACTATGATAACTTTTACCCTGGTAGTTCGTTATAAACTGACAGAAATTCAAGTAGAACATTAAGATCCTGCTGAATTCTATAGTCAAGTTTATTGGCGGAATCAGAGCCCTAATTATTTAGAATTTATTGACCATAAACTCATGTAATTATCTCACGAAAAAGATATTTTTTTGTAGACATAAAATCTTTATTAAAATGACGTTAACTTATATTAAGTAAAAATTGTAGATAAAGTTCTATATTGCGTAAAGAATCCGTTTCATTAACATCATTAACATTACAAGAATTTTGGTTTTTCTCAATATTTAAAAATAAAAAGCAAAGAATTTGTATAAATATATAGTTTTTGTTTTCATTCACTAAAATCTCAAAAATAATGTAAAATTGTTTTATATAAAACTTGATATAAGATTTACGTTTACGGAATATTCTGTTTATAATATGAATAAGTAATAAAACGTATGAGAGTTGATAATCGAGTGCAAAATTTCCAGTATTTTCTGGTGTCAAGATAACAACCAGATAAGAACCAGGATTAATCTATTTGTAACATCAAACGTCAAAAGAGGCATAACTTAAACTTTAGTTTTGATTGGCTATGATTATTATAAATTATAAAAATGTGTCTTCAACCAAATACCATATTATTTTCCTGGAAAATATTCTTGAATCAAGAATCTTGACAATTCATTATCAGTTATCTCATCCATTATATAACCATATCTTAAGTTAAGTTCAATTAATTAAATTGTTTGTCGTCACACATATCAGTGATATCACAGTAAAGGACTTCAATGAATAGGATTTTTGAAACAAAGAATTTAAGGACAGAATAACTATTTTATTCACAATTCTCTCCAAAATTTGAATAAATTTCTAATCAATTAAAAGACAAAAACATTTAAAACAAATTAATTTATTGTTTGAATACATTTAAAACAAAATTTAAAAGTTTATTAAATTCAATAGATTTTGAAAATCAGTTTTAAAAATGTTTGGGTAAGGCCTGTGAGCAGTCGGTCCACAACTGATCGTAAATTAAGTCGAATTCGTCTTTGATTTCTTCGTAAATATCATTGAAGTCAGGCATCGATTGCGTCAAAGACTCGATTTCTGAATCACTCAAATCATTGTCTGTATTACCCCCGAAGAAATCGGAATCGTTTGGCACATCAGTTGTCACATCACTTATATTACTGTTATTCAGCGATTGGTCGGAATGTAAACTACATCTCTTATTCTTGTGGTCGAACCTCTTTCTTGTCTCCACTTTTGTTGCCTTTTGGCGACTCTTCTTAAAGTTCGGGGTCTTTTTGGGTCTCTTTTTCTCATGAATTGAACTTTTGTTTGATTTTGAATTGAACTTTGATTTTGAATTAAACGTTATTTTCGATACATTTGTATTGAAAACAAAATTTTTGAAAACCTCTTCAAATGACCTGATTTTAGATCTCTCTCTCAAATTATAACTTTTGGAAGAATAAAAGTCTTCCATCTTTCAAATGGTTCTTAATTTTTAACAATATTTACAGAAAATGAGACAATTTTTGTGATAAAGACTAAGAATTTTCGGCTGAAGACTAAGTCATCGAATTTTGTTGGAAACAATAATCCCATAAATTATTTGAAATTATTCTTAACTTTGAGTTTGATTTCATTGTTTGTCACGAATTGTAATTTCGTTTCCTATTCTTGTTATTCATGTTTTGCTTGAAACATGAGTTTCACCTGGAGTTTGGTCAGAGCTCAGGTAGTTTCCTATCAAACTGTACTGGAGTTTAAAATTCAGTAAAAGATGAATCTGAGGAAAATCACCTTTTGTTTGGTTACGTACTAAATGAATGGGTCCTCAAATTATACGCATTTTCCACATCTTCTGACTTAAAGTGGATTTCATCACAACTTTGGGTCATATTTAAGATATCCTTTTAGAGGACGACATCTCATATAAGAGTCAGTCATAGAGTGAGAGACAATAGTGAGGGATGTCTTACATTAGAGTCAGGTCTAAGAGTTCAAAACGCAATCGAGAGAAAAGGGTGACAGTAAATGACACTCAAACTGATTGCTGTCCAATACCTTCCTCTCTGTTGAAGACATTCATTGAGGAGAACCCGAACGCCGACGAATCGGCACAAATCGAGGCTTTTTTAGGTCAGTCTATGATTTATGAATTCAATGAAAACATACCGAATCTGATCAACACTTGTCCTGAAGAGATGGCAGACTATAGAGTTCAGAGAGAACTGATCGATAAGATTAAAGCCATAAAGAGAGAGAAGAGACGCCACTCCAGCTCTTATGAGTCTTCAGGGGTTAGCTTTGGTTACTCTTCTGAGCCATTCTTCACTGTTTTGATTAAAGTTGAATCTTATCGAAAGCCAACGAAAGACGATATTTTGGATAATTTGCAACACTTGGGAACAATTGAAGACATAGTCCTCTATACCGAAGGATATGACTATCAGTTTGCTTTCGTACGGTTCGAGTCAAGTGATGTCGCATTTGATTTGATTCAGTCTTTCAATCAAATTAAGTTCAGTTACGAAGGCGTTAGAAATGTGTCGATAAGAGCCTTCCCTAAGCGTCGTCTTTGCTCTTCGGGTGGATATGAGTTAATGGCATTCATGCGATCCATCGATAAACAGGTTTTGCTCGAAAAGGTCCGCAAATCTCTTAAAAATGGACAACATTTCTACGAAATGGAAGAATACATTCTTCTGACAGAAACTGATCGAAAAAATCGCCTGAATTTGTGCCACAAATTGGAGTCCGTTCTCAACAATAACCAAATCGGGTGTAAATTTCATGTCTTCGGTTCGACTGTCAATGAATTGGGTTTTTGTGACTCAGATATCGATGTCTTCATTGAAATCAGTGAACAGAATAACATAACGAATAAAATGGATTCAAATGTTGCCATCGAGTACTTGATTCGTGTGCGGGAAGTCTTGGGAAGAGAGCTCCGAATGTATATCCGACCGACAATTCAGAGCCGTCGCTGTCCTCTCGTGAAACTGGATTTCCGCCAATTTGGTGATAGTCTTCGAGAGAATGGAATCTCTTTAGATCTGAGTCTTGTAAACAGTTTAGGTATTCATAACTCAAAACTGATTGCCTTTTACTGCAAACTTGAGCCACACTTCCAGACTCTGGCCGTTGTTCTCAGATATTTGGCTAAAATTAACGGCTTTATAGGCAGCTCTCAAATGTCGAGCTATGCCTTCTCAATGCTCATCATCTTCTTCTGCCAAAGCCTTCCGGAACCACTCCTACCGACTGTTGACGATTTGATGAAAATGAAGATCAAAAGTGTGGTAATGAATGGCATTGAGTGCGGATTCTGCGATGACGTCGACCACTACCGACACGTAACCGAAAACCCATTTGAATGCAATGATTCGGTTAACTCTTTGTTGGAATTATTCTTCGAGTTCTACACTCGTGTAGACTTCAGAGGTTATGTGATATGTCCTCGAAGTGGGATATTTGTCCCAAAAACAAAGTTTAATAAATATTTGGGATCTCTTGGCGTCACAAATGTCGATGACTTCCAAATGACAGAACTCATCTGCATTCAGGACCCGTTTGACCTCACCTTCAATATGACTCATCACATGCCATACAAACTATTTCTGGAACTCTTGTCGTGGTTTAAGAAAGTGTCTGCAAATCGACACCAATACTTCAGTCAAGAGCTCTCTGATGACCAAAATATCATAACTTTTATGGATCTCTTGGAACCACTTAATCAACCGATTGATGCCATTAACAAACAAATGGAAAAAGTGGTTAAAACTAATGATAATATCCTCAAAGAGAAGAACGACATCCAAGTGATCGGCGAATATTCTTCAGAGCATTTTATCGCAAAATTGACCACAAATTTCGAATCAAATGAATCGGAAGATATCGAGACTCAATTGGAAGACTGGTCTCTAAAAGTGACTCAATTTTTCCGATTGTTATTCAGACAGGGATTCAAAATGAACTGCTTTTATAACTTCAAACCAAAATCAAAGATCAAATTAAACCAAAAGACAACTATTGAGACATTTCTCCTCACTTTTAAGACATTCGACCGAAGAATCGTTGATAAGAATATTAGGGAAATCACTGAAAACGAGTTGAAAGTAATGAAAGGCCTTCCCTTGGATTTCATTAAAAGACAGACTGCGATAACAGAAGTCATTGATAAGTCCGCAGAAGACTGTCTTATAATCGCAGACAACTCGGATGAGATCCAAATTGAATTAGAGTTGAGTTTAGAGAGAAATAATGACATCTCTTTGAATGTAATTCGGGTTTTGCCTCAAAATGGTTCGAAACTCATTCAAAGATTAATAGATATTATTTGTGAGACATTCCGTTCGGGATTAGAGGCCGAACAGCTCAATACCATCGATGACGACATTTCTATTGTCTTTACTTAATCTCAAATTAGTTTTATTTTATAGTTTTTGTTATAATTTGTGTTTAATTACATTTTATTTAATCATTTGCTTTATTTATATATAATATTATAATAGATTTATTGAGTTTTCTCTGTTTTTTAATTGAGTTTTATTTAAATTCATTGAAAATCACTGAAAAGAAATTCATTTTCACTTTAATTCGTTTTTTATATCACATTATGTATTAGTTTTTAATTTGTCTTCATTTTTCAATAAATATTTGTTATTCATTATTCAAATATTCATTATTTTATTGAATTTAAATGAATTTACTTTAATTATTTAAGAGTCAAATGAATTAATTTAATCAAAATAAGAGTTAATTTGCACTCAAAGGGAGTTTTGTTCTCAATTTTAATATAAATTAATAAAATTTATTGTTTTAGTCGCAGTTTTAAAAGTAATTCAACACAATTGACAATAATTATAATTATTTAAATTGATTTCATTGAAAAACATTAAATAAAATAAACAAAATTTAAAAAATAAAAAAAAAAGAGAAACGAGCCAGCCAGGATTCGAACCTGGAATCTCCTGATCCGTAGTCAGGCGCGTTATCCGTTGCGCCACTGGCCCAACATGTATGCTCACCACTAACTCTACTTACTCAAACTTGACTTCATATGAGGCGCTATATAATGTTATATAGCATTGCTCTCTCTCTTCCCAACTCCTCTATTGTTCATTATTTTTCTCTAGAAGTTTATCACAGACTGTGACAGTTAACATATATGTATGATCATTGATCATGATACTTATTTTGATAATTGCATTTATATTGATCAAAATTAAGAATTTGAGTGATAATCTTTAGTAAAATTAAATCTATAAATAGATAACTCACAACTATTTATATTTAAAACATTTAATTTCTTTATCATATTTAATATAATACTCGATTTGAAAACCTAAAAGAATCATCATGATAGAAAAGTTGGAGTATTTCAATGAAACCCATATATATTAATTTGTCATGTTTCTTTCTATTTGATTCTATAAATTAAAATAAATGCTTTTTATATTTTTGTTGATTTTAATCAAATAAAATGTTCTGAGTATTGAGTTAATGCCATAAGAAATAGAGACACAAAATAAAATCTCGCGATTAGTTAATAGAGTTTCAAAGTATTTCTGAATTATTCGATAAATTCATCGAATCTTAAGTTTAATAATTAATTAGAAGTTTTTGTGATTTTTATCTGAAGTAATGTCTTTGATCTCAAATTATGGTCTTTTAGTGACAGCTTTGACAGCGATTTCATTCGGAAAACTAAACCAATTCTTGTGTTCAAATCCATACGGAATGCCTCAAAATCTCATTAATAACGAATACAAGTCATGGAAGTGGAGGAATATAACCATTTCTTTATTTCATTCTGTGATCTCAGCGTTTTCTGGACTCTTGTCGTGAGTTCTAAACATTTTCAAAGTTTCCAAAACTTATGTCCACTAATTGTCCACTAATTTTGAATTCTAGTCTACTATTAGAGCCTTTGCTGGCCTTAAATATGATGGACTCGTACTCAGAATTCGCGTATTTAGTCATCTGTTTCTCAAACGGGTATTTCATATATGATTTTCTGTTATCTGTGCTGAACATCACATATCCGGGTCGTATAGAGATCATAGTTCACCACATTCTCACCATTTCAAGTCTAACCGTAAGTATAGTTACCAAACAGTTTATAGGGTATTGTATGACAGCACTGGTGGTCGAGATATCAAATATATTCCTGCATTTGAGACAATTATTTCAAATCAATGGCATTAATACCAGAAGTAAAACGTATCGATTAAATAGTATAATAACTATAAGTGAGTCAATTCAGTCAATCAATCATTTATTTAATAGTTTTTGTCTTAAATATAACTAAAATTGTCTTCTGTTTGATGGTTAGTATCACTGATAGTGAAGCGTTTGTTTCCGATGTCTTGGATTGTGTTTTGTCTTTATATGGAAAATGATTCCATGAGTTATGTTGTTTGGATTCTATCGACAGTCTGTGCGATACTTATTCTCCTCGTTTCAATCGGAATAACAGTTCGGGTTATCCTCAAAGACTTTCTTTACATAAATAGACTCTAATTTTAATACATTTCTTAAATTCAAAGAAAATTTATTTTTCAAACATTTTATATAAAAAACCAAAAAATAATAAATTCTTATAAAAATACAAATCTATTGTAATTTGAAACAGAATTAAATTTCAAGAAAAATGGTTCGGTTTATTAATCTTACAATTGAGAATCTTTTGGAAAGATTGATAAAATTTCAATAGATGATAATGGACAGGGAACCTAGTTGATTTG
>JAQIXD010000562.1:0-24446 GCA_034699985.1 Minunthozetes semirufus
CCCAGTAGACTAAACATTACATAACTTTCTCCAATTAAGATAATTAATAATTAAAAATTCAAGATACTGTAATCGATGATTGTTTTCTATTCAAAACCCATTCCATTGTATTGTCCGAAAGGATTCTGCCTTTTCTTATGCTAAACAGTATTGTCATAGTTTGACCTAATTTCACACCTTTGTTCTAAATTTGGTTCAGCCTAAGGGCATCAATAAAAGTAAAGTTTGTTTTGATTATTTTGGTGTTTTTCCACATTTATTCCACTTTGGATAACGAGTGAGTGTTACCGAGCCGGCGATCGGGCCTAACAGAGTCCTACGCCTGGATCAGGTTGTGTTAAGTGCGCTTTACGGTTAACGTCGAGGCAGTTCTCCCATTGAAATACCATTGCGTACGGCGTTCGCCAGCAATCGGTGTCTCTAAGAGTGAACACATTGTCTCATAAACAAAACGGGAACAGATCTCTGGCCGGAGATCTCTCAAATCGAAAGAACCCGTCACAATATGTTACTAATAATGAATCTTATTTATAATTAAATATGTTTTTCTGTTAAGAATATTAAAAATAATAATAATAGCTTGGTGAAGTTCTTAAATAATTAGTATTTTCATCTATCAATAGTGATTTTGTTCCTTGAATACTTTAGTAAACGGTATTAAATTAATACTATTAATTAAGTTATAATTAGTTTGTTTCTTAAGGAGAAATCCTTAGCAACAAAAATGAATTTTTATAATATTATGATATTTTCAAAAAAGTGAGTATATTTTGTCAATAAATCTATTCATTACTTTTGGGAATCATTTCAACACATTTACTGAAAATTGATTTTATTATCGATTATTGTATTTTATTTATTCCATTTTCTAAGTGAGATGTGACCATGCTCATTTATTTTATGAATATCTAAAAGATTCAAAATTTAAAATAATATTTTTCAATATATGTTTCAGAATTTGAATTAATTTATTATATTTTGAATTCCAACTATAGTTTTCTTTATTTTGATGATAATTTGAGCATAAAATATCTCCAGATATTTAGCAGATGAAAGTTCCTGAGGATATTAGACCTTTAAAAGAGATAATTTATAGATAATTATTGCTTTCATGGTAAATTTTTAAAAAGACAACAGCTGCCACTAGGTGTTTTTTTAATACCCTCAATAAAAAGTCTGATTTATGAGAAGTTATTTTGAATGATGAGACAATTTTATATGAAAATGAATTTGAAAAAATCAAATTTGAAATTGAGTATGATCAAAATTAAGGGCAAAATTTTTAAGAGGCCTAAACTGTCTAAAAAGATTTTGTTAAGAGTGTTGGTCGCAATAATTTGTTTGGTGGGACTCATATTCCAAACAACATATCTTTGGAAGGATTTTATGAGCGGCAGAACTATTGTCAATATAAGGTTTAATCGACTCCATCATCAGCCCATACCTGGATTCACAATATGCTATCCATGCTTTATGTCTATGGAGAGGGCCGTCCAGTTGTATCCTGAATATGAAAAAGTGTTTCAAGAATATAAAGAATTGATTGATTCCAAGTCAGGCAATGATAGCGAATATATCGACCAAAACACAAAAAAGTCAAAAGATTTGTATTTTCAAGTATACCAACCAATCGGTACTAAACGACCCGACTCTCTGCCTGTGATCGACTATTTTGAAAAACTGAGCATTCCTTTCAATGTAGAGTACAAGGATGAAGGACTACGTCCTTCTGTTAGAATAAATGCACATGGCATTTTTGAGAGTGATAATGGTTCTCTGAGATATGAAAAGGTGTCTGATGAAAATCCGATTGAGAGTCTGGCCTCCGAGTATGAAGCCATGTGTATTAGGAAGTGTTACACATTTTTCAGTGCTTTAAATAAAAAATGGAGAAATTATAACTTGGATTTGGATTATATGACTATTGATGTGATTCATCACAATTACTGGTTTTCTCCGCATATCTATGACTGGGAATCAAATTCTGTATTCGTTTCAATGCATTCTCCAAATGTTTTACCGAATATTATTAAAGGAGAAAACTTCCTTATTTTGGAGACCCAAAAGAAATACCTTTTGACTTATTCATTGATCACAACAAAACTTTTGGACAGTAAGTTCGATACTAATTGTCGTGAATATGACCTAGATGATAATAAAACTCACAACAATATGAGGAGCGATTGTCAGAGTCTTTGTATTCTCAGTGCAATGAAAACTGAGTGCAAAATAGATTGTATTTTTCAAACCGAAGATTTGCTGCGAAAAGAACTTTTCGTCGATAATCCCAATCATAAATTCTGTGACGACCAAGATAAAACAATTACAGATTGTTTGGGCAATGCTATCTTATTACACAAGTCATCGTGCGATAGGAAATGTCAATCTGCTTGTCATAACACATATTATGATTGGGATCTTTTGGTAGAGAATTATATGATTCTTTCGAAATGGGATAAAAGGGTATTTATAACTGTGAAACACAATCGACTGCCCGATCAGATCGTCAAACACTTTCCCGAAACAACATTCATATCTTTTATCTCTAGCTTTGGCGGACTTCTTGGGATGTGGTTAGGAATGTCTGTTTTGACCACTTTTGTTGATATTTACAGATATTTTGAAAAACGAAACTTAAATAAAAGTAATTCGAGAATAGATTTTGAACGAAATAATGTGGTAAAACGGAGATCACCTCTAAAACATTATTTCATCAACATGATCATTATTTTGTAAAGTAAAATAAATAAAATTAGAGTAAAAATGTGCTGGTTAAAATTCAAATTTAAAATATAAACCAAAAAACACTAAATTATTGATTCTTTTTAGTTATTTTTAATATAAATAAAATTTTAATATCTTATCCTTATTCTCATCAAACAGGAAAAAGTGGATTTAATATTTTAGTAATTTAATTAATAAACAAAGTTTTATTAAATTAATTAATATAGTTTTCACTCTATTAATAAGATGTTGGTCAAACTTACAAATATAAAATGTTATTTATTTATAATAAATAATATTATTTATTATAAAATCAATAATTGGACTTTCAATTTATTAACAAAACCATACATAAATATTAATAATTTTGATTTAAATAATTTTCACATATTTTTAGAGTAAATTATTGATTAGAATTAGAATAAACTATAAATATTTGATTCAACCATAATTTTCAATAATTAATTGAACAAGTAAATACAAATGTATAATTCTGCACAATTCTGTACAAATATAAATTTTATTCATAGAGTTAAGCACAAATTTTTATTCAAAATAGGAATTATAAGGAAAACTTACTTAATTATGGAAATTTGGATATATTCTGACCAATCTTTTAACATTTCTTTGATATCATCCACTATTCTTCTCTTCTTATGAATGATAAAATGATTGGCCAAAACATAAACATTAAATACCAAGAAATACGACAAAAGAGAATATTTGAAAATAAAATTATTCTCATTGATCGCCAAGAAGTAACAAATTAGATCGAGGTCTACTAAAATAATTAATACTCTAATCAAGTACTTGATTAATATCAAGCAATTTCTCAAATTCTTTTCATTTTCGTTGATGTCTTCAATAATTTTTTCGATTTCAAAGTGATATTCATTGAAAGGTCTCATCGTTTTCATTCTTGAATTGAATTTTTCCATTACTTGGAGGTAACGAATTTGTATTTCATAATAAATGAACTGACATGAGATTACCCATCCATTCACATAGAATAGAGTGAAGCTAACATGGTGGTATAAAGTTATGCCCGGGAACACGTCATACATGCTGTCCAGCATTGATGAGGAGAATGCCAGAACGAGACCCAGAATATAGAGCAAGACCTGTGTGATAATGAATAAGATAGAAGTGCTGCGCGACCCATACCGGTAGCTCTTGATATAGCCTTTGTTGATATCTTGGTGTATATCAAAAATTTGTTTGGATTTGAGTTTAATAAAGAAGTATGACATCCAACACAAGACCATTATTTGAATGAATATAACTTTCGAGAGTTTCATACAATTTGTGTCATTTGAATGACTCTTATTGAGTGACATCGGAATCAAAAGCGTATAAATTGAAAACACGGACAAAGTAGTGCCCAAGAAAAAGTTATTAATGAACTTTTTATCCCAATTGAATAAACCAAAATGAATAAATAGATTTTCAAAATACATTTTAGAGCAATATATTACTATAATAATGGCTTTACTTTCAAAGACTTATTGACAAAACATTTTTAAGATTTTGTCTAAAAATGATTTTATGATAAACTTGTTTTCATATCAAGTCTTTGATGTACAGATCCTCGAGGGCTCATACTTTATACAAACGTAAGAAACTCATGAAATATTAATTTTTAAGAATATTTTCCCTTTTATTGAGTTAATTTCATTTCAATAAATGGAGGATTATTTTTTAGTGTAAACTAATTAATATTAAATTTTCATTTGTTCATCACTAAATTTGTCAGATTTCCCCCAATAATTCTATCCTTTCATAAAATGATTATCCAGGTAGAGGATAGCTTTACTGAATAGTTTTAATATAGACAGCTATAATATGAATGTAAGATTAGTGGTAGAAATTAAAATTTACTTTAATTAATTATGGACTTTATTTTATTTTGGCTAAATTTTAAACAAATTGTAAAATTGAGTAAATTAATTAAATTAACATTCAAATTCTAATTCATGTAATAAATAATTTTAATGAAAATAATAATAATATAATAATAATAGAATAAAATATTAATAATTTATAAGTATTTATCAAAAGGCAAATGAGTAGGAACGCATTAAATGTGAGATTTACTAGTGTTTCATCTCTTACTAATTGCTTATAAATGATTCCAATAAGTATTATTTGTGATTCATTATGAAACCTTACTATCCATCCAAATTGATTATTGTGATTCTGATTATAATTGTAATATAATTGATAGTAAATTCTAATATTATAGATGTAGGGTAAGATAGAATTTCATTCAAATATATATTCATGAATGGAATCATTTCTTCTTAAGCTTTTTAAACAATAGGTTCAAGAATTCAAAACAAGTTAATACTTCTAACTTAAACGATAATACATTTAAATATTCGGAATTTGGAAATATTAAGAAAATAAGTTACTAAAGAATACTGTTTTATTTATGAAATAGAAATGACAATGGTAGTCTTCCAATCATTCAGTTCTTGGACAACCTTAGACTCGATTTGCTGTTTAGGCAAAAGAATGTAATATTTGTAAACTAAAAAGTACACATTCTTGATGATCAAGAACATAATAGTGGTTGAGTGGAATATTAAATTAGCCCTAATATTGTCATAAATAAAAAGGCAGAGAGCGATGTCAGTTGAATAAAGGATGAAAATGTTAAAATAGTCTATTATTTGAAGTGTGTCCGAAAGGCTTTTCTGATTTGTTATGAAATCTTTTAGAATCTGATTTATTTCAAAGAGTCTATCATCAGGTGGTCTGACGGACAGTCGTCTCATACGATTATATTGAATGTTTAAAACAGTCAAATATCGAGACATTATCTCAAAGTAAATGAACTGAGCAGTAATTGGCCAGGTAACTAGGTAAAACATCGAAAGAGCTGCGTGATGAGTGAACGAAAAATCAGGCGATACCTGATAGAGTTCGTCAAAAAATGGTGAACTAAATACCGAAAACAGACCTAAAATATAAATTGAGAGCTGAGTTGCGATGAAAATGATTGATGTTTTGTTTGAGTTATGTCTTTCAAAGCGATTATAAATTACATTAATTTCTTCGAGAATTTCAAAAATGACAGCACATTTATATTTAGTGAAGACATATAAAATCAAACTTGGTAATGACACTATTGACGAAAATATACCAGTTATAAGATCACAATGATTGTCGTGGTAACTTGATGAAAATATGACAATTATATTGAAAACACATAATATTGAAAGTGTTATTCCACTGAAAAAATACTTTAATAATTTATTTTCACAGTTTATTCCCACATAAATGAACAGATATTCAAACATTTCTCAAACAAATCAGTGATATCTATCAGTGATTTCCAGATAATTTTCAACAGATTCTGATCATAAATAGTGTTTGAGATTTGAACGATATGTCTAAATATGACTTTAGGTGGTTCTCCAGAAGCTCTAATCTCTATTCGCTGGGACTTGAAATCCAAAGGATGCTCTCGGATAACAGTATTGAGTAATACACAGCTTCTATTTTGTACCACTCCCATTTCATCATATTTTTTGTAGCTAGGCAACTTTTCTAATCCTTAATTGCTATATAATTATATTATTTTATAATTAGATTATAATCAATAAATTTGAAAGTTATTACTAATTGGAAAAAATATTTTTTATATTGAAATTAAAGTTTTTAATATTTATTCAAATTCTTCTATTAATAATCATTTAAGACTCCTGAGAATTGACGGATGAAAACCACATAATTTATTGTGAGTTATTCAATAATATTCTGTTGATTCTTCTATTGAATAATGAAATTGAAATTGATTTTCATATAGAATTTTGTGACAAATTTATAAAATATTCAAATGTCATAAACTATTCACTTTTCATTTTAATGATTATCACTTATTTTTGCAGATGATTCATATCTCAAATTACCTTACCTATAATTAAGTAATTATTAGTGAAAGAAGTAATTATTACTTTTTCAGTTAATAAGCTAAAATATTTTTCTTTAATTATTAGATAATAAGTAACAATTTTTTTTCAAAACACGTCGTCTCAAATAAGATCAGAAAATTGTGTACAACAGAAGTGAAATGATTTCATATCAAAGAACAAACTTTTCGTGTTTTAGAGTTTATACTAAAAACATAATAAAGAATATTTTAAGAATGATTTGTCTGATTGGCTTAATTGTGCAAGCTCAACACTTATTGCATCAATTTATGAGCGGCAGAACTATTGTTAATATAATGTTTGAAGGGCCCAGTCTACAGAAATTACCCTCTTTCACTGTTTGTTACCCATGTTTTATTTCGTTAGAAAAATCATCGGAATTAAACTCAAGTCTTAAACAAAGTTTCATTAATTATAAGAACATAATTGATATGAAATCTTTAAAAGACTCGGAATATGAATCAAATAATAAAAAGTTATTTGAATTATATTTAAGTATTTATAACTCAATCGGCAATAAATTACCGGAAGGTCTTACTGTAATCGATTACTTCGAAAAAATAAGCCTCCCTTTCAAATGGCTTAATAGTAGTGGACACCTGCTTAAAGCCATTCGTATAAAAGCTCATGGTATTTCTGAAAACTCAACAAACTCTCTCGAGTATATTAAGATCGAAGACGATGAGCCAATTGAGAGTCTGAGCGCAGAGTTTATGGCGCTGTGTATCAGAAAGTGCTACACATTCTTCAGTGCACTCAATAAAAAGTGGCGGAACTTTGATCTTGAAGTCGATTACATCACTATTGAAGTCATTCACAATAATTATTGGTTTCCGCCAAACATTTATGACATTTACTCAAATGGGATCTTCCTATCAATGCATTCCCCAAACACTCTGCCTAATCTAATTAATGGCGAGAATTTTCATCTTGCTGATACTCAGCTTCAATATTTATTGACGTATTCTCGTATAAAAACTGAATTATTGGACAGTAGGTATGATACTAAATGTCGTGACTATGATCTCGATCATATCAGTCACATTAATATGAGAAGCGATTGTATCAGTCTTTGTATAATCGAAGCCATGAAAAGCGAGTGTAATATAGATTGTGTTTTTCAAACGGAAGCACTACTGAGAAAACAACTTTTTATAAATAATCGAAGCATAAGATATTGCCACAACCAAGATCTAACTGTAAATACCTGCTTGGCAAAGCAGGTGTTGCTTTATAAGTCAATTTGCAATAAGAAGTGTCAATCAAGCTGCTCCTTTAATTATTTTGATTGGAGCTTAAAAGCGGAGAAAAGTCTTAATCTCTCGAAATGGGATAAACAGCTCTACATTAATGTTAAGCACAATCGACTGCCAGATCAAGTTGTGAAGCACTTTCCTGAGACTACATTTATTTCCTTTGTATCTAATTTTGGGGGTCTTTTGGGTATGTGGTTAGGGATCTCCTTTTTTACTTCTCTTAATTCTGTGAATGAATTTTTCCACAAGAAATTATTTACAGCTAAAAATACCTTGTTTAATATTGTGAATTTCAGCCAAGTATCAAACCAAAATAGGTTTGGAAAAAATTATGATAATAACATACTTTCCGTTTAATCTGTAGTGAATAATAGGTCTACAATAAGTTTACAAATAATAGTAATTAATTTATGGAAAAAATTCTTTGTAAACATTTAATGATAAAAGACTTTAATTAAAAATCAATCATAACTTTCTTAGTTAGAGAAAATGTGACATGGTACAATGAGGTACAATGAGACACATTGTGGCACAATTTTCAAAAGAAAACTTTTCAATAAACATCAATTTATGCTATTGTGTTAAATGTCAACAATATTTAGCTTGATAATTAAAATTTCTTTTGATAAAATTTCAAATATTGAATTAACAAGATATTTTTATTTTCAAAGGAATAAGAAAAAAAATTGATAATGGATTTAAGAAAAAAATGTTTTCTAGTTAAAATAAATTTGATGTTATACAAAATAATGATTGAACGCAAACAAAAAGTTAAATTACCATGTTATTGTGTCAAGAGCTGTTCTATAAAATTGATAAAACTATTGATTAGAGTGATCTGTCTCATCGGACTCGTCATCCAGACATCATTCCTTATGAAAGAGTATATGAATGGTAGAACTGTTGTCAACGTTATGTTCAAAGGATTGGGTCGAGAAAACTTACCCTCTTTTACTTTATGCTACCCGTGCTATATGTCAATGGAAAAGGCATCGGAATTGGATCCCGTTTTAAACGAAACGTTTAATCAATATAAGGCTATAATTGATTCAATTTCATCAAATGATAACCAATTTAATGGACAGAATAACAACAAAACCTATGATTTCTATTCCACTGTTTATAAGAAAATTGGTTTCATTAAAAACGATTCGTTGCCTGTAATTGATTTGTTTGACAAATTGAGCCTTCCTTTCAACTGGACTGATAGCGGGGGGAATCATTCAGCTGTTTTAATTAATGCACATGGTATATATCAAGATTCAAATGGCAATCTGCATTATATCAATATAAAAGATGAAGAGCCCATTGAAAGCCTGTCCGCCGAATACGGTTCAAAGTGTGTCCGAAAGTGTTTCACTTTCTTCAGTGCATTGAATAAAAAGTGGAGAGACTTTCAACTGGAAGTCGATTACATTGATATTCAAGTAAATCATAACAATTATTGGTTCCCACCTGTCATATATGATAGACCATGGTCAGCTTTCTTTATATCAATGCATTCTCCAAACACTCTGCCTAACTTTATAAACGGAGAAGACTTTCTTATGACAGTTACGCAAAGGTATTACCTCTTAACCTATTCTCGTATCACTACAAAGCTCTTAGACGGCAGATATGACACCAATTGTCATGAATATGATCTTGATGATAATTTCACTCACTTTAATATGAAGAGCGATTGCATAAGCCTTTGTATTCTCAAAGCTATGAAAAACGAATGTAATGTCGATTGTGTTTTTCAAACCGAGGCTTTGTTAAGAAAGCAATTATTCATAATTGATCCATCACAATCACAATCACAATCTCAATCTCAACCGCAATTACAAATTGATCCTCAATATTGTCATTATTTTGAAAATAAGTCTATAAATAGCTGTTTAGGAGAAAAAATATTACTCTATAAAAGCATTTGCAATAAGAAGTGTAAACCCCATTGTACTTTCAATTATTTTGATTGGGATCTTAAATACGAGAAGGATCTCGATAAACCAAAATGGGATAAACAAGTCTATATTAATGTTAAACATAATCGATTGCCAGATCAAATAATAGAGCACTTCCCAGAAACCACATTTATTTCATTTGTGTCAAGTTTCGGTGGACTGCTTGGGATGTGGTTAGGAATGTCTGTTTTGGCTTCTTTTCACACCATTTATCGGGTTTTTGAAAATAGAATATAATATTTGCAATCAATAGATAGAAACCAATAAGTTTCCCATTTGTTTTGTTTGGTTAATTAACTTGTTTATTTCAATGCCTTATTTACAGTTTATTTTTCTCTCACAGAAGGCAAGAATAATGAATAAAATTGTCTTTTGATTGTATGACTGAAAACATTTATTTTCATAAAAACCATAAACATATTATTAATAGATGTAAAACACATTTTACCTGCGATACACTCAAGATCAATTTTTATGATGCACTCGATTTATCTAGATTAATAATCAATGACTTAAACTGTGATTACCAGGACGTAATATAAGACTATTAGTATAATTTATCATGTAAATTATGTTCAATTTGAATAGTGGAAATTATAATAATTTAAAAACAACGTTTTGAAATGGAAATTTTAAAATAATTATCAAGTTTAAATATAAAATTCTTTATTTTACGCTTAAGGTTTGAAATTAAAAATTTTATTTTATTATAAATTGTAAATTAGATTTATTTAATAGGGAATAACTCAAATATTTAAAAAGTTCAGTTATTTAATTTACCTTGCATTAATTAATTTTTATATCCTGAGAATAACAGCACTCAAGAATATTATCGATTTATTCTACAAATGACTTATCATTCAAACATTATCTGAGAAAACGATCGATAAAATCATTTTAGTATAAAAACATTAATTTCTTATTTAAACCGAAAAACATTTGATTCTTATTTGAAATTCATTTAAAGACAAATACTTTCGAAAAAAATGGCTAAAAATTGTGTAAAAAATAATTTGAAAGATAAAACCAAAAGACTTAAAGTTCACAAATTTTGTAATAAAAATTATTTAAAACATTTTAATAAATCAAAAATAAAGACTATTTTAAGAGTTTCCATAACTTTTGTTTGTTTAATTGGACTCTTATACCATACAACTCATCTCATCATTCAATACGTGAGCGGACGGACTATAGTCAGTATAAGAGTAGGTCGCCTCAGGTCTGAAAGTATTCCCTCTCTTTCTATTTGTTATCCTGCATTCATCTCGTGGCTAAATATGGCAAAACTCAATCAAGAATCGAGAAAATTGTTTGAAGAATATGAGTCAGGTTTGAAAAGCGGCACAAAATGGAATTTGACTCAATTTATTGATTTGTATTATCAAAGTATCGCAAAATGTGCGAAACACTCTATATATAATAATAGTTCAATTATTCAACTATTTGATAATTTGAGCATTCCTTTCATAATGGAAAATAGCACGGGAAAGGGTGATCCCAGATATGCAATTGACAGCAAAGTGGGCGGAGTCTTCAAATTCCCGAACGGAAGCCTCGAATATATGACATTTGAAGATATGGAACCGATTGAGAGTGTGAGCAAAGAATTTGGTGCACTCTTTATGAGGAAGTGCTACACATTTTTCGCAGATCTGAGCCCAAAGTGGAGAGACCTTAAGCTTGAAATGGATTACATGTATTTCACTATAAACCACAACAAAGATTGGTTTCCGGTCGACACAGAAGACGAAGACTCAAACTTTAATACATATTACGTTTCAATGCATTCATCAAACACTTTACCAGATCTGATAAACGGAGAGAATCACAGACAGATTAGAGCCGGGGCTCAATATATTCTGACCTATTCTCAGATCAATATAGAGCTATTGCCCCCAAATTATGACACAAACTGTAAAGATTACGATTTGGATGACAAGACATCTCATCTTAATATGAGAACCGATTGCATCAGTTTCTGTGTTGTTCAAGAAATCAAGAGATTGTGTCGAAAGGACTGTATCTTTCAAACGGCGGCTCTTTTAAGAAGAGAATTGTTTGAACACAACTCAAACCAAACTTTTTGTAAGGAGACCCCAGAAAACGACCCCTGCATTGAGGCAAACATAAGAAAATTAAGTTCTTTATGTTTGGACAGGTGTCAGATCGAGTGCTCTATTAAATTCTTTGCTTTTGAATTGAAAGAACAGAGAATTGAAACAATTATAAATCACTCGAAAATTAAGACCAAAATTGTGGTCAAACACAATAGAATACCGGATCAGCTCATCAAACACTATCCCGAAGTTAATATCATTTCATTTATATCCAGTTTCGGTGGTTTGTTAGGCATATGGTTAGGAATGTCTGTTTTGGCCTCTTTTGAGCTCATCCTCAGATATTTTTAACGTTTTCTCAAATTTATTCAATATATTATCTCGTTTAACCAACTAGAATATATCCAATTGAATGTTAGTAAGTTTAATCTATTTAATAGATTCTATTTTTATATTTTTCTTTGAAATTCTAATGAAATTTTGTAAATTAAAATAAAATTTCGAAATCAAATAAAAAAAACCTTTTTCCATATTTTCGAAAATATCCACAATTTAATTACGTTTTCCAAGTATATTTTTAGAGATTTTGAATGCCGCAACAGGAAAATTCCAAGGTTTTTCCATAAAACAATTTTATTCTGTTTTCAACAATTAATACATAATTATATGTAAGATAGATGTATAAAATAATTTGTTTAAACTTAAATTAGAGACACTATAGTTTATATTTATGCTAGTACAGTAAGTTGCCATAAAACAATTACTAATTATTTTGAGGTTTTTAGAGATAATTAAAATTCATTTATTGACGTAAAGACAAAATCAATCTTAAAATTAATAATTAGGTTAACTTAATATAAATAATTAAGTTATTGATCCATAAATCAATTATTATTGGGTTAAACCAAAATTATTAAAATAAAATATTTGTCATTTATTTTCATTGCTTATAAAAATAGGAACATTATTATATTAAAATCACTCACTCTGGTCCAGGTCTAGGTCCAGATCAGTGAGAATATTGAGAAAATGTATTTAAATCTCTTTATTTTATTTTCATCTTTTTTAATAACAGAGTCTGTAATCAAATGTATCTCAATATTCTTATCCTATTATATGAGCAAAACTATTTGGAAATTAATTAATTTTGATAGTTTCGATCAAGTTAGTTTTTTTTAATGAAAATCTTTATATAAAATTCTTACTTTTATAGAAAACATACGATAACATTGGAAGTGACCAAGATAAAAGGCTTGAGCAATGTCCTCCACTTTACCCAAATGGTTGGCTCGTAATCGAAGAATCAAATGAATTGAGTTGTGGTCAAATAAAACCGGTTTTCGGCTTTGGGAGTCAACTGGTCGTTTATCGGAGCTATTCCAGTAATGTTTACGTAATGGACAGGTATTGCACTCAACTAGACCTTGATCTAAGCGAGGAAAGTACTGTTGTTGGCGATAATCTGGAATTTATTGCTAGAAATTTGATAATAGATAAGTTTGGACATATTTCTCAATTATCCAAAGAGAAGGGTTAGTTTTAATATAAATTGACCAAAATGCCAATGGTCAAAATGTTTTTAAATTTTATTTGACATTTATTTCAGATGAGAATTCTTCAAATGTTCAAACTGTTAAATTATGGACAACCGATGAAGTTAATGGATATATCGCTGTTTGGCACGACGTAGACAACAAGTCACCATGGTGGCACATTCAACCCTTCACCGACATTTCGGAAGGTTTTGTTTATAGGGGAAGAGCCGAACTCAATGTGAACTGTCATATACAGGTTACATATTTTTTCATGAGTTATAATTTTTATTTGAGATATAATTCTAACTTATTTTTACATTTGAAGGAAGTACCAGAGAATGTGTCGGATGCGATGCACTTCCTAGAAGTGCATAGACCTGGAGAAATGTGTGGGACAACAATGGACCAAGGACAATTCTTAGATCAAATGAAAGACACAATAAAATATAAATGGATGAGTAAATGGGATCCACTCCCAGAACCTAAACAGCATATGTCAGAGTTGACAGTCAGGCCATCCCTTCATTTTGGGAAAACCCATTTGTTTGACATCAATTTGAAAGTGAATCAACATGGTCCTGTCTTTACTCGAATCTCATCGGTGGTGGGCCTGTTTGGAGGCATACCTGCGCACGTTCTACAATCGATTATATCAATTGGTCCTTTTCAGCATAGAATTTGTTTCCATGTTTATACTAAACCAGGGTTATTCAATTTCTTTGCCGGAAAATTTCTGATGTACGGAACTGTACGCCAGGTTTGTTTAGCTGTAAAACTATTGAATATTTTGATCTTAATATAACTTCACTTTAAATCTAAAGGTTGAGAGGGATTGCATTATTTGGAACAACAAGAAGTACTTCAAGAGTCCATATTTTGCCAAAAATGAGAGACAACTGAAGTCCTTCAGGCGATGGTATCAACAGTTTTATTCTGACGAACGAAGTATTGCATAAAATATCAAACAATTGTATTGAATGGTAAACATAGAGCTATTAGAGCCAAGAAATTTAGCTTTTCTTTTATTTAATTAACTTTTAGAATATCAAAATTATAAACTTTGCTGGTACAAAAATAAATTCTTTTGCATTCAAAACGCCTATTGAAGTAATCTTGTTTCAAATTAGATGATATTCCGTATAAATTCAATGATAAGACTTATCTTTAAGTTAAGGCATCATTTAAAGAGCTTTGGAGATTAACTCGTATCTAATTTGACGTAATATAAGTAATGACCATGTTCATAAAAAATAATATTTGATCAGCTTGATTATTATAGAAAAATAGTAAAAAATAGTTTGAAAATATATTATGAAAAGAGATTATAAAATATAAATACAAATACAAACCTTATTTTAGTGCACAAATGAATTACAATGAGTTGACTCCATTTATTGGGAATTCCTGATTGTTGTCTATACAATCAAAAATACAAAGTAGAGGTATAGTCTATTTATGGTATTTTTCAATTAAAGTGAAGGACATCAATGAAAGTATACAAGAATTTCACTTTTGAATTAAGTTGAATAAGTGGTGAATATGTCGACTAATGTTTACAAAATAGCATTTGTGCCGATGGATGCGTTCGGTCACGTGAACTCATGTTTGGGATTAGCCCGGAATCTACAGGAAAGGGGTCACAAATGTGTGTTTATCGCAAATCAGAATTGGAAAGACATGATTGAAAAGCATGGCTTTGAAAAACAGATTTATATCGAAGAACAAAAATTGGGAGATAAAGGCTCGTGGAATGACTTTATGGTTGAGTTCGGACATACACTCAAATTAAATTCGTTTGAGAAGATCAGGTCATTTGAAGCTCCTGTTTGGCCCGTTTCGACCAATGAAATCAAACAATTCAACCATAAAATCAAGAAAATATTGACAGATATTAAACCCGACGCTATTGTAGTCGATTCTTTCACTTCAATACCTGCGGTAACCTCTGCGGGAGTGCCATGGATTGAACTCTCCTCAGCAAATCCACTCACTTATTTTGATGATAAGCGTCTGCCTCCAGGAGGTTCAGGTAACTTTTAAAATTGTCTTTAATTGTGATCTCTTACCATAATTTGATTTAAGGTTATCCAACAAATGGCGATCAAAACTTATGGCAGGCCTTTCGAGACGAAGCCACAGATGCGTACCGCAAAGATTGGGATTCTTATAATACATGGTTAGAATCAGAAGGCGCTCATACTTTAAAGAAAAGGACAAATTTTGTAGTGGAATCACCCTACCTCAATTTGTATTTATGTCCTCAAGAACTAAGTTATGATGACATCGCTCCTCAAGACTCGAAGTGGTTCGCCATCGATAGTCTTATTCGTCAGACTTTAGAAGACGAAAACAAAACTTTCAATATTCCTGAAAAACTTAAAGAAAGATCTGGAAAGTTAGTCTATCTCTCAATGGGAACGTTAGTCTGTTCTGAGTTAAACCTAATGAGACGACTGTTGTCTATCCTTTCAAAATCAAAGCACAGGTTCATTATATCAAAGGGTCCACTGGGAGAACAGCTTGAATTAGCAGACAATATGTGGGGACAGAATTCAGTGCCACAGTTGCAAGTGATCCCTCTCGTTGATCTGGTCCTCACTCACGGCGGGAATAATACGGTCACAGAATCACTATATTTCGGTAAACCTATGATTGTTTTACCAATTTTTGGCGATCAATACGATAACGCACAGAGAATTACTGAGAAAGGGCTCGGAATAAGACTCGACCCTTACTTCTGTACAGAAAACGAATTATTAGATGCAATCGAAAAGTTGGTCAACGATTCAGATTTGAAGCAAAGATATCAACGAATATCCAAAAGAGTTAAACAAAGTAAAAGTCGTGAAATGGCTGCAAAACTCATCGAAGACATTATTGATAAACATAAAACTCAATGAATTAAAAATGAAATGAAATGTTTTATTATTTAAAATTAAATTTACAATAATATTGAAGATGTATGTATGTATGTATGCTAGATTATTTTATATAGAATTAGGCATATATTTGATTGAAGTAGTTATCCATATATTAATTCTCCATCGATTAATATCTCGAATAATTTTATCTAAAATATTACTTTTGATTAAAATTATTATTTTGTTGTAAATATAATAAACATTCAAAACAGTAATCATTACACAAACCATTGAATAAAAAAGAAAATTAGGATTAGTATTGATAAATAGGTAAGTTATTAGAATTATGTTACTTAATAAAATAATAACCATGCTGAAATTATCAAGAGTTTTGAGATTATACGTAAGACTTTTAGTATTAATTTTGAAATCTTCGAGGATTTGATTGATTTCAAAGAGTTTATCATTTGGTGGACCAATCGATAGCCGTATCATTCGTTTATGAAATAATTGCAATACAAACAAATATCGGGACATTATCTCGAAATATATGAACTGAATTGAAGTAATCCATCCAAATATATAGAAAAAGGTGAACAAAGCTTTCTCACGAAATGATATCTCATCTGATATGACATACAATTTGTCGAAGAACTCAGAACTCATAACTAAGGTTATTGAAGACAAGGAGAGAGTCAATTGAGTTGCGATGAAACTGATTGACTTAAATGATGTTTTGTTTGAGTTATGTCTTTCATAGCGATTATAAAATACATTAATTTCTTCAAGAATTTCAAAAATCACAACAGATTTGAATTTTGCGAACAAATACGACCAAAACACAAATACATGTAAAGTAATCGTCAAAACTCTGGTAAAAAAATATTCATTGGGTTTGTCCAGAACTGAGCAAAATATAAACAAGTTAAAAACGCATAATATTGAAAGTGTTATTCCCGTTAAGAAATAATTTAAAATTTTATTTTCACAATTTATACCGAAATGAATGAACAGTATTTCAAACATTTTTATTATAAACACTAACTTTGATGTTATGCTTGTTTTGGCAAAAAATTTATGTTTTATCCCAAAGAACTTTTCCTTCTATTTTAGTGACACTTATTCTATAATCGATAGGAATTATGTGCAGTAAATCACTAAACATTTGTCGACTCAGAATACTATTCACTAAAAATATGGACAAATATACAAAATATTATTTACGAATTAACGTTGTGAGAATGACCGCAAAACTAATCAATGTAATTTTAGTAACATAACATAATACGTACAATATATTATGCATTTTAATTGTAAATCAATTAAAGAATTTTAATAATTCAAATAATTTATATCCGATTTCATTTTAAATCAAATTTCAATTCATAAGTTTTTTTTGAGTTTATGAATGAGAAGAAAAAAATGGAGACATCAGTGTCTAAAATAATAAATATTTTGTTACACAAATTGATTGATAACATTCTTAGACCTACCATGCTTATTATTCTGTAAAAGAAATTCCATTTCTAAAAATTAAATTTAAGCCTTTTTTTTAACTATTATGAAAATTTAGTGAATCCAACTTTTCTCCAAGTTTACGAATCAGAAGGAAGTAGCGAAACATTAGAATCAGTGACTGAAAATTGAAATAGATGAATATAACCAGCATTATTTTAATTTTGAAAATCTACCTTAAATGCAATGAATTTTGTCATTACGAATGAGTTTCCACAAGAAAAACCGATTGGATTATGAAATGAGTTTGCTCTCTCAATTGAGTTTATTAACTAAGGCAAAATCAATTAATTTATAATTAGGCCCATCCATTCTTTGTAGAGATTTCTTACCTTCAACTTTAAATTCAAATTAATTTTGGGATATTTATTAATAATTTTTAAAATTTTGAAAACAATTTTATTTGCTTCCATATTAACTGATCCTGTTATCAGATTAAAGGCAATATTGAATATAATAAATGTTATTAAAGCTAATGAGATTATAGAAAGAAAAAGTAAATTTGTAATTTTCGTGAAAAATATCTGATGAAACAGCATAAGTGTTGTCGGATATATTGTGAATATCAAAGCCATGAAAATATTTTTCCAAAATTTATTGATTTTGAAGATTTCACTGCAAATCGAGTTATGTTTTGAAATCATATTTTGAATGTTTGGACAAATTGTGAGGAAATCAGTGTTTTGTTTCTCTAATAATTGATTGAATTGAGTTATAATTATTTTGCAATATTTGATGACAATGTAAAAGTTTAACATAACATTCAAATAGACCCTCGATATTGTTGTTATCATATTTACGTGAATAATAATCGAGATAAAACCAAATAAGTAATGTTGTTTCAAAAACAAATTAATAAATGATAGCAATGAGAATAAAGTAACTGCAATGAAAACCACAGATTTCAATAAAATTTTGAATATTTCTGAAACTATCTTAATAGTCTTAATAAAGTTATCCATCTCTATATTATATTCTCTCAGACTTTGTCCAAGATTTTCATATTCAACTAAAACGTCAAATATTTTAAGCCAATAATAGTCTCTATTTTTGCTAAAATTGAAATAATAGTAAACAATTAAAGTCATAAACGAACAAAAAATTGTATTAAAATAGAAAAAGTGAGGAATTTTTGCGAATAAGTAATAAAATTGATCGCAATAGTAGACAGGTATGGATCCGCTCACCATAAATGTAATCAAACATAATGTAAAATATGAAGTTTGAAAAATCGAGTACAAAATCTTGTAAATTTTACGGTGAAAATCAAATTTATGAGGGACAAAACGAAAATATTTTGACATTTTATTCAGAATTCTAGTGTCCCGTAATATTCCACTATCATATAGTTCTATCAGAATTTCATAAGAGATGTACTTGGTGATTTTCGGCATTACCGTCCTCGCAGTGTTATGAAGGTATTTAAGCTGGTCACTTTTAGCATATGAGTGGTCTTTTATGATTGACATATTTAATACGTATTTTGAAAATAATAAGCCTTTAATGGCTTCAATACATAACTTATAATAAATGTTATTAAAACTGTTAAACTAATAAAACATAAATAGAGTACAAATTAAATAAATAGAAAACGATTGAAATTTGAATTCTACAGGTAATATAATTTTCAATTCACATTAATAGAAATAGAAAAGTTATTTGTTGAAATTTATTTGGAAATTTTAAATATCACTCACTTCGTACAGAATTGACACTAGTTTTCAGAATTAATGGCGATTTTATATTTTTAGTAAATTGGAATATGTTGCCTGGTGACATCTTAAAATTAATTATGAATTTTACGAATTCTAAAAATTGAAAATAATATTAAAAGATGAAAAAAGTATTCCTTAGAGAAACAATTTTTAATTAAGAACTTCTAATATTTATTTTTATAAATCATTTAATCATAATAATCGATATTTTTATACATTTACTGAAAGATAGTTATTTTATTCAGTTGTTTGACTCGATGATGACACAGAGCTCGTGTATGTCGTTTCTGGTGCTTTTGTAGTACTGCTGCTGACGGGTGTTGTGGTTGTGCTGACGGGTGTTGCAGTAGTTGTAATATTAGTAGTGGTAGTCGTCGGTGCTATTGTCGTGAGTTTTTGAATTATCAATTGAGTGTGAATATGGGTATTGTTATGGTTGTGGTTGTTGTGAGTTTGATTGATAGACGGCATGTGAATTATGATCACAGAGTGGTTGTTTGCAGGTATAGTCCAAATAGGAAGGGAAGAGTTGAAACCTTTGCTCGGTTCGGGTACTGAAGGCTTAACTGTTGTGGGTTTTACTTCAGGCGCAGACAATTCCATTATATTCTTTTTGATCCATGGAATGTATGATGCAATACGTGTGTAAAGACCGGGAAGTTTTGGTAGAGCACAACCAATGCCAGCACTAACTATACCAATAGCCATAGCCTGACCACTCTGCTGATCTATTTTCATCATTGGAGAACCAGAATCCCCCTGACACGCATCTTTTCCTCCCTCTTCGAGACCGGCACAAAATTGACTTGATCTTTTTTTTTGATAATAAGAGAGTATAAGATTAATAACTTTAATAATCAAGGCTTAAAAGTTGAGACAACTCACCGAATTGGGATTAGCTTTCCCTGTGATTCATACCATTTAATACACTTTGTATTATCGATGATAGGGAGTGAGACCTGTTGTAGAGAAGTGGCTGACAGACCATTTGGAGTCAGTTTTCCCCAACCGATCACAATTCCGGTCTGATTAGCGTATTCTGTGTTATCTGTTTGGGGCAGACATATTGGCGTCACATAGTTTGTGTATTCAACACTTTTAGCCAATTTGATGAGAGCGATGTCATTTGCAAAACTCGAGAAACTAAAGTTTTCGTGGGCTAACACTCGACTCACCCCTACCTCAACGCTCGCCGGCTCGTGTTCGGGATTGCGGTAATGACCACCGAGTTTAACCGAGAAAGCTCTGGGTCCTATCTGTGCCACACAATGAGCTGCCGTTAGAACAAAGTTATGATTGATGAGAGCACCGCCACAATGATGGCGACGATGAAGGCGAAGAGATATAGCCCACGGATATTGACCATGGAATGCATCATTTCCATTGATAATCTTTGGTGTTCGCGATATTTTCCTGAATCCACAGATGCTGTCAAACTTTTCATCGAACTGAGCCATCAATAGGGGAACACATAGTGAAAAACATAACAGAAATGCAGTGAGCTTAATGAGCTTGAACATTTTCTATTACTTGATAAATGATTTGTTAATATTAGAAGTTCTTAATGTTTTGTCAGAACAATAATCACATACTTTTATACCTAAAAAAATACTCTGACATAGACTAGACGTCATGAACTAATCAGGTGAAATCAATTGTGAATAAGAGTGAAATAATCTGATAATAAACTAATAATATCACCCTCATCATCCTTGACCCCATCGTCTCATCAAATGGAGGCACTGTTTGTAATAATTTTCAATCAAATGCTTTGTTTTTAATTATTAATTGATGTCATTGTTAGTAGTGGTAAATATCCACTAATAATTAGATCACTTTTCTATATAATTGACCAATTAATCAAACTTAAAATATTTAATATTAAGATTATCAATTCAAATTATGATTTTCTCATTTTTTAAGATCCACCATTCACCTTGGTATTATAACATTTTGGTAATACTTTCAAATTCCTAGAATTTTTATTGAGAGTGAAATTATATAACATTTTTCAGGGATGGCCAAAACTATGAATAAATTGATCATGACATTTTTATTTTGAAGAATGAGCTATTTTTGTAATTATGCGAATTCTCTCTGAATATTTGTCGACAACTTTTAGATTTGATTTGATTAATACTTTGCTTAGTTTCAAGGAAAGAACCCTTAGAAATCCCCCTGCAATTGATTTTCCAAATCTGTGAACATCACTGGTTATTACAAAAGTCATGAAAAGGATGTTATTTAATAAGTATTGACACAAAAACAATGAATGATTTAAATTGAGTTCATGAGTGGTCTATTGTCACGAGATATCCGTCCCGTCATTCGCTCCAATTATTAATAGAGTCTATAATAAGCCATAACTTTCACTCAAAAAATGTTTTTTGTTTGAATGCTATTTGTTTTATGTAAAGTTGTTTTGGCGCTAATTTGTCGTTAAATGACATAATTCTCAATAATTTTATTGAGAAAACATAATTAATAGCGAGAGTGACCTCATAAAGTCTAGTAAAACGAGCATGCACAATTAAAACAAAGGAATTTTCAATATGATTTACTTGAGAAACTGCAAGAATGTTGAATTATAAATGCAAAGGATTTGTATCTATCAGATACCTTAGTTGTAAACAGAGGGCATATTTTTATTCAAATGATTGATGGCTTATCTAATTAAAATATTTATGGAGTTATCCAATGAGTTAAAACAAATGACTCATTAATAAGAATTATATTTCAAAATCCAAACCATATTTTCATTAATTGCCTCAAACTTCACGCCTTTGAGTAAAAAGTTCTTATTTTTTGTTGTTTTCAGACAAAAATGTTTTTCAACAAAAATATCACTCTTTTTGTCTTTATTTTATATTTTCTCCTTTTATCGGAAGGAGATTCACATACAATAGAAAATCCAAGTGAGTAATACATGGAAAATGGACATGATTAATCTATTATTTTGCTAAAATGATAGAACAAGATTCTTATGCACTAAAAGGTACTTCAGTTGAGGAATCAAAAAGAACTAAAGAACTCGACAATGAATTTAAAGCGTTTGAAGAGAAACTGAAAAGATTAAAACTCATGTTAAACGAAGAATCCTCTTCTAAATCGCCCCAAACAGCGAAAGGTCAATCAACGGCCAATTCAAACAATACACCTGATCTGTCTGAGCCTCAGCGGTCAAATAGTATGGGAAGCGAACAAAACAAATTATGGTTCCAGAGGAATGATCACGAATGGGCTGCGAAAGACCACCTTGATCAGAAATTTTCTGATATTCTGGAAGCCTTCAATCCTTTCAATTTCATTCCTGACCCTGATCATTTATTCAAACCTATTAATTCAATGATAAATATTAGTCAAACGTTTATTCCGGAACCATTCAGGATATCCACAGATATTATGAAAACAACGGAAAGGTTCTCCCAAATGATGACCAGAGATATGCCACAACTGTTGCAAAGAATGCCCGAAACACTCGAAGGAATGGTTACTTCACTGAATATAATGCGAATGAATGGCACAGAATCTGCTAAAAATCAAACCAATAATCTCTTCAGTAAAATATCAAAACATTTGTTCGTTTGGACGGTTCTTATCGCAGAGACTGACCTAATGGCCACCCTTTCTCTGGGTTTGTTTTACAGGGCTTACGTTCACATTCTGAAGGTTAAGGTTCATCTCATTATATTGATTTAAATGTGAAAAGATTAAAACAATGATTATTTTTTGAATTGATCAGGCTACACCTCTGCCTACAGAGATATTGAATTTGCAGACATCATTAAATACACTGACACTACACCTGAGCAAAACACTTCCCATCACTATTAAAGTTCTAAATTCAGGTTTACATGGAAACGCAACAAATGAACTAGATCAGTTACTTATGAACATAAATGATACCAATAAAGCGATGGATACCCTCCAGAATCAAACAAATTCTTTTCAGCAAAAGATTGAACGCATTCCGACCACATCCAATGTTTTTGATAAAGAGGCTCTGGACAAATTTCAGAATAGCTTACTCAGTCTCATACAAAGTTTCAATAGAATTCCAGAAAATATCCCAATAATAACCTCTTTATTCCTTAATCAAAGCGGTAAGTAATCAATTGAATGCTGACCTCTAATATTTGTATTTATGCATGATTTTAATATATAGAGCATTCAGTAAATTCTTAGCGCTGACTAAAATTTGGAATTTATCATCATGATAAATATATATCTTTATAGAGTGACCTTTCATAAGTTCAACTAGTGAAAATTTCAAAAATTCCTTGAACCCTTCCTATATTTCCAAGCTAATTTCTGCAACCCCCTAAAATAGACCAATAAGACTGATTCAATTGTTTATTATTAAAATACCATAATAGTTATTACTTTGAAAATTTCAATATTTATCTAGCACATAATCCTCATTAAGATTATATAATAAAATATTATAATTATCTTCAATTTAAATAAAACTTCATCAAAAAATCAAAATATTCTTCATTTTTGGAAATTTGTGGATGGGCATAAAATCTAATGTTTTCCTCGATTACTTCAAAATCTTCCAAGATAATTTATTCAAATAATCTTGCGGATAAACATCAATATGTCCCCTCTCAAACAATATAATAATACATTCTTAATTTCTTTTGTGAGACTCAAGGGAACCGTTTTTCTAGAGTGGGGTTTGAAATTCTCAAATATTTCAGGTGATCATGTTCAATTCACTGCCAAAATAGAAGAAATTTAGTTGTCCTCAATTTATCAGGTGAAATTTATTCCTCAATAATGGCATGTATTTTCAAGATAGACATTATATGGCCTAGGCTCAAATGGGGCTTAAATCAATGATTTAAAGTTTGACAAATTTTTACAGTTTTTTTCTGATAATTTTAAAATCAAAAATAA